>VDFB02120214.1:25972-94863 GCA_007258455.2 Sequoia sempervirens | reverse complement strand
AAATAACAATTTATCTATTTCACATAAAAGATAGTGTTTCAATGGTTTACTACTGTTCAATGAAAACTCATAATCACCATGTATATCAAATATATTCAAAATAGATTTTATTAATTCTTCAAAGTTTTAAATAGGTATGTATGTAACACGGAAGAAACTCACTTATCATTTTAAAGGCAGATTTTTATATCAAGACACAAATTTAAATCAGCATATAAATACATTCAGCAAACTACAATTCCATTGACAAGTATAAATCGTATAAATTCCAAAGTGTATAATTTGATTTATGTTCTATATATATATATAAAATAAAAAATAGAAAATACCGAGAAAACACAATCTTGCTGAAGATGTATATCTTTATATAACATAAAAACTAAAGAGAAGTATACAGATTTTTTAGAAAATATTATTGTATAAATATTTTTGTATATTTACATATAATATATATATATTTCTCCATGGCAGACTGCTGTATATATATATATATATATTGACAAAATAACAGTTTTCTGTTAAATCACAGACATGCTGTATACACAGCTTATATATATATTTATATATGAAACAAATTAACAGATTTATTATGCATTTATATATAATTATCCAATTGTTTGATGGCTGGAGGTAATTCACAGAATTTGAAATATTGAGATATTTAAAAAAAAAATCAATTATATTTTACAAGTTTCTGGCTGTGAATTCAGAGAAGACACTGTGAATTTGAAAAGGCAGTATAAATTAAGTTTTAATAAAATAAAACTGAGTTCTATTGAAAACATGGAGGGAAGAGAGGGGGGTGTGGCTGCTCCCACAAGGGCGCAGCCCCTGTGGGGAGGGCAGCTCCACAGCCCCCTTTCAAAAGCAGCTAAGGTTGAGGTTCCTTTTTAATTTATTACTATTTTTTTTATATATATAAAATTTAAACAGTATAAATGCTTTAAAACCACGATTTCTCTATTAGATGAATAAATACAGCCATTTGATTTATCAGACATGATTTCAAAAATATAGTGTAGAGGATATATATATTTATATACATATATGTATTTAACTCTGAAAGATATATATATATTTATATATATAGGAATATATTTGTATATGTTTAGACTCTAATAATATATGGTATATAACAGAAAAATACAGAATCAGGTTGGGTTTTCTACAAGAAAACAAAGTCTGATTATTTTCTACAGGAAAACAAAATCTAATTGAGTTTTCTTTTGACAGGAAAACAATTTCTGATTGAAATTCTACATAAAACTTTTATATATATTTTCAAAACATATCGATCTAAAGTAAATTAAATCAAAACCAAAAATGATTCATTCTCACACACATTTGAATAGAAATTTCATGAAAATGAACAATTAAGAACCTGGAGTCCAACGCTAATTTGGTTAATTTGCTTTGAATCAGCTGTCCTCTCTTGTTCTATTTTTCTTTTCCCAGTTTCACCCAAATCAACCGTTCTTGCTTGCTTCAAATTTTGTTTTCAGAAAGATAAATGTTGAAAAATGAATGAAAATAATAACCTTAATGCATGCTCTTGTTGAGAATTAAAGAGTTTTTATAAAATTTTATTTACTTTTCTAGTTTTATTTTGCTTTGTTTTTCTAATTTTTTAATCAACTTTGCTCATATTTTTCTATTTCTATTGTTTTCTATCTTATCTATTTGCTTTCAAAAATCTTCCTATATTTCAGTTTACTCTAAGTTTTCTAATAAATATGATTTTAAAATAAAACAAATTTGTTTTCCATGCACACATTATCCATAATTTAATAAAATAAATAACATAATATCTTCAAATAAAACATTATCATAAAATTTGCTAAACTAATTATTTTTATTTCCATGCATTCAATTTACCACTTTATTAATTTTAAATAAATACTGCAAAGTAAAACAATATAAAACACTAATTAAATAACCTCTAAATGCAATTTAATATGATTACTAAGTGGTGTGTGCGAGAGAATTCGTTCCAACCTAACCCTGCTAGGTAGCTAACTTCCTCTACCTCAACCACACTCTTGGTCTTCGACAAACCTACAACTCATTTAAACTCAGACACCCATTAATAGATTAGTATCCAAAAATATAATCAAAGAAATTCATATCATTCTTTATGCTTCATCATAATAAACATCACATTTCATTTTATTGAAATAAAATATCATCCATTGCATTTCATAAATAAAATAATCATTCACCTACTTCTTATTCAACTTCACAAATTATTATTCTACCATACACATTCATGTTCCAGTTCCATATAAAGTAAAAGCAAACATCAACCAAGTCTGAGACGTGACATTTAATAAAACCAATATAAAATTTCACCTCAAATAAACACATAACATTATTCACTTTCCCTTTATCCCTTTCTTTCCCTTTTGCTCCAATCCACCAAAATTTGAAATTCCATTCCCATTGTAAATATATTTTGACATTGATCTTATGTTCTTTTCATTATTTTAATAGTCCAATCTTCAAAAGATTGAAGTTAAGAACCATTACCCACTTTTTTATTTATTCTTTAGAGACTAAGGTATGCCAATCGGAGAAACATTATCCATTATAGACATGTTTTGAAGAAATTAGGAATATTAGATTAAAACGAATTCTCTTTCCTTCTAAAGTCTAATTTTTTCATCATCAATTTACATGTAAATTAATGTGCAAAAACCAAGGGTCTCTTTTATTAAGAACCACAACCTTCACCCTTGCCTTTTAGAATACTCAAGTTCCTTCTCTATATGTAATAAAAAAATGCATTAAACTATTAAAAGGTGGTTGGTGGAAATTCATGCTCCAACAAACAAATGGCCCCCACTACATAAAAGCATTCTTTTCAATAATAGGTAAAATTTCTTCAACTAAAACATGATAGTCATGATATTTGAGATGTGTCAAACCCTTTAGTGTCTATTTGTTGTCAATTTGTTGTGTTAAGGAAGCATTTGTACATATTCATTGAAATTTTGTTATTTATATTAGAACATATATTTATGATTTGATGATGTTGTGCTAATCAATTTACATCTTGAATTTTTAGATGTTAATTTTTTTAACTTATAAATTTTGATGAATATTTAGTTTTTTCAAGTTTTTTTATAAATATGGTATCATATTTATCAAAAAGAGTTTTTAATGTAAGAACTCAATGAGATATAAAATAGGTAGATCTTTAAAATATGAAAACAAACAACATATAAATATTCATTTTACATTAAGACAAATTCATAAAATTGCGTCATTTTTGGGACATATTTCTAACACAACCAATTTCAAACAATTCTAATTAAAAAACTTCATTTCTAAAAAAATATTATTATTAGATATATTCTAGCCAAAACTTTTCTTATTAGAAATGTCCATTAAACACATACATAACATCACTTTACAAACATTTTAAAAAAATTCAAATCAACATAATATATATGTTTAATTTAGATAGTATATGAGGTTTCATTAACCCCCCTAAACTACCAACTCCATAACATAATACATCAAAGACATTGCATGAACTACCCTTCAACAAGGAGTAACAAAAGTATAGTAAATATTTGAACTACTAAATTATCCACATTGTTTTGACACTACAAACCAACCAACCCAGAAAGGAAATGTTTAAAATATTAGACCACAGATAAAACAATGAGAACACATCCACAACATCTTAGAATATCTAAGAAACTATCCAATGTACCATACCAATAGCAAGTGGAGTCGTCAAACAGTGATTGTAAGCCCTATTATATACATCATACCTAAAATGACACTAAATTCAACTATAGGAATAATCAAGACCACAACTACATTGAACCCATTCAATTTGAAGTATTGAATTAACTCCACTCCTCACATGACTCTTAACCAATCTATTTTTCTCCAAGAGAAGTATAGTATAACCACTTGTCAAATCCACAGTTCCTTCATGGTACAAGACAACCATATGTTTTATCACTACTCATAGGTTTAATTGTTTATTCTAATTACATGTGTGAACATATTTAATAAATTTTTACATAAATGATAATACAAATCCCTTATACAACACTAATAATGACATAATACACATCTCTAAAGGCTTCTAGTATCCATACGACATGGTCAATAACTCAAAACCAAATTCTAAGGGGGATGGCCACAATATAATATATTGACAAGATTACGCCAAACATCCACCTCCCTACTCTCTAATAAGATAACTCCTTAAGTTGCATCTCTTCATTTACCAAGAAATATGCACCCCCATTATGTTATAGAAAATAATGTCACGCTTTGATAAAAATAACTCATTTTTTATAAAAAATCACTTCTTCCAATAATGCCCTTAAGTTTCTAATTAAGGCATAATTCTTTATTCACCAAATTACTTCAATATAACAATAACCGTTTACATATGTTGCTTAGAGACTAACAATGATGGCCTTCATCTCAACTCCATTGTTCATTAGTGTGCCAAAAAATTTATAATGCCTAGCAAAAAAGAATGTTGAGAGCTTTTGATTACAAAACCAACACAAACTTCACTTTGGTTTCATTTAGAAGCCCCATCAAAGTTGAGCTCAACTCTAGTATTTGAGGATAACCATTTATTTATGGGACCATTATTATTTTCCACTATTATCCCATGAATGGGAAGACAAACTTAATTTTGCCACCATTTCTACTCATGTAAGCAATATTTTTCAAAAAAAAAAAAAAACAATTTTGTAGATCTTAATGTGTATATTGTAAAAATATAATTTGTTTATTTAAATTGTCATTACAATTTTTTTAGGACGAGTAAGTCATCAACCCTAAAATTTAAGGTTGATTTCATTCAAAAGAATTATTATTTTCTTTTAAAATCCACTACACTAGAGGAGAGAACTTTGTTTGAGCCAATATAATTCTTTTTTCCTTTTTGAGACTTTGTCAAAAAGTTTGACATCCCATGAAAGTGTTGTGTTTAAATAGGAAATTTTGACTTGAACATTTATTTTTTAAAAATTGAAAAAAACTAATCATTGTACTAAAATTTCAAGTTCACAGTATGAAAATTTATAACAATTAAATAGTAATGTCAGTTTTACAAAAAAAATAGTAATGTTAACTTTACAAAAGAAACTATACTAAAATAGTTTTTTAATTTTTAAAAATTACACTCATAAATTACACTAAAAAATTATATATTTCACTAGTTTAGATTATCACTCAAAATTTGAAACTGTGAACACCAACCTGCAATTAGCTAACACAAGACCATCGAGCAATAGTTAATCATGTTAGAAACTCAAATCTAGCATTCCCTATGAGATTCTTAGCTAAATGAAGATGAAAACATGAAAATGAGAGCATAAGCAAACCAAAGATAACATGAAATCAACTTAAAATAGCTAAATCTTCATCCCATAAGGGGATTGGTGCTCCTTTGATGTGGAAAGAAACCCTTTCCCAATCTCTTTGATAAGCTCCAATGATGTATACAGTTGATCCAAAGTGTGCGACTTGATGCAAAATGATAACATAAACAAGCTAAAGTGATAAAAAATGGTGAATGCTATGAGTAGAAATGTCTGTAGTAAGAATGCTTCAAGTTGTGGATCCATATTACGTAGAGGAAGCCTCTATTTATAGGAATCAAGGGTTGAAGAATGAGAGAAATTGGTGAATGTGGGATAAAAAGGGAGCCAATAGGAATGTGACACTTGTCACAATTCTATTGAATGAGGATGGAGCACATTTTGGGGAATGTGTAGAGTAAAGGAGATGTAAGAGGAGTTAATGAGAATGGTTGAGGATTTGAAAGGTTGTAAGAAGAAGTAAATGAATATGGTTGAAACATGAGAGGATGTAAGAAGAATAAATGAGGATGTAAGAGGAGTTAATGAATGTGCAAGAGGTTATTTAAAACCTTTGGAGGGAAATTGAATGAAGAGGTGGTTGGGAGGAATATTCTTAGGAATATGTCATTGTGAGGATAAATAGAGGAATTAGATAATTAAAAGAAATGAATTTCATGTGCAACCTGGTTAGTTGACCATGGGTTGATTTAATTCTTAAGGAGTTAAAAGTTGAAGGATTTGTTAATGATAATTAAAAAGTGATTTAATGTTAATTAATTCAGAATTAATTAACTTAGATGGGTTAGGGGATTGTGACATTTGATTTAATTAAATATGATGAACATTAGTCAGAAGAAAGGTGAATTAATCTAATAAAATTTAATTATTTGATTAATAGTAGAAATTGATGAATTTAACTAAATAATGATAATTATTTTAATCAATTGGTTAGTCTAAAGTGATTTAGGAAGAAATGGTGTTAATTAATCAGAATCAGATGCATAATATCAATCAGGTTTATTTTAAGTGTCTACATTTTTCCCCTCTTTGAAGTGAGGTACCTGTTGCGTTGGTTCAAAGAATAAAACTATCAATATCAAAATTAAAAAAAAAATTGATTTTTTCAGATGGCCCAGTGTTGCCCCAGCAAAAGGAATTACGCTACTACACTACCCCCTCGAGAGATCGAGTGAAAATTTCAATTCTGGCTCGAGCTCGCGAAAAAGGTTCAACAAGGATTCAAGTGCAAAAAATAGCCCATGGGACGTGAAAACGGGCTCATGACAATGAAAATGGGTCAAAATGAGCTTTGGAAAAAAATAGATTAATGGGCTCAAAAAACCTTAACATATCCTTAAAAACTATAAAAATTAGCATAAATAGGGATGAAGGGGTCATTTTCAAACCATTTGTGCACTCAACCTTCTAGATTTCTTGCAAATTTTCTCTAAGGTGCTGACGGAATGGCGGCTCGTGTGCTTTCCAGACATCAGATGGAGTGGGTTCTAGAGTTCCAGTGGCCTTAGGATGCAGGATACGCCTTTCAAAAAATTTCTCATTTTTTGTGTTTTAAGTGCATTTATTAGGGTCCCATTAGGTCGGCCAAAAGTGGCTCTCTAGGGCATCGCATATGATGTGGTCGGTATCGCTTTTGTCAATGTCGACTCGCTTTTGTAGCATAGCATCGTGCGGTGTTGGAAGGTCTTAGGGTTGCGCAAAGAATTCCAACCTACCTCTGTGAAATAGCATTGTGCAATCCGGGAGGGGCAAAGTGTCGCGCTTAAATGTCAATTCACCTATGTGGTGGAGAATCATGTGGGCTCGAAAGGTTATAGCGCCACCCCTAAATACTGATTCTCTTTTGTGATATGGCGTCGCTTATGAATATAGCGTCACCTTTGTAACAGTCGGCTCGCCTTTGCAGTTTAGGGATTTTTAATTTTTGAAATGTGCCAAGTTGATTAAATTTGATGTCGTGGGCGCTTTGGATGTAGGAGGTCCTTCGAGTGCTCCACTCAAAGGAGCACAGAGGTCAGATATTGGGCCGAGCAAGACATCTGAGCGATGATGCATTATATTTCCTAGGTTCTATCAGATTTAGGCATGTGGCACAGATGCTTGCAATCAGGAGCACCTAGCCATGATGACAACACTCATTGAGAGATGGCGGAGTGATACATCCTTGTTCCATCTACCGACAAGAGAGGCCACAGTCACATTGGAGGACATATGGCAGATCCTACGGATCCCCATACATGGTGAGAAGATTATTTATGATGTCAAGGCCAATGGTGATGCAATATTTTAGTTGTTTGGGGTTGATTAGTATGAGATAGATAGTGGGTATCTCGACTTGGATCGATACGAGGGGATTGCCCCAGATTTGACTTTATTTGTCAACGCACTAATTTTGGGAGTCCTTATTCCCGACAGACGAGTATAGGGATGCAGTGTTGGATGGGGCATCATCTGGTCCTGCACGATGAAGGAGATGACCGTCTACGTCTAGGGGCCAGTTTTCCTCACTTCATTATATCATGATATGCATCAGGTTGTATATTGCAAGGCCTGCAACATTGGGGTCGGGGTGACACTACTTCACGTCTGGGCATACAAGCACATAGTCATATTGAGGCACACCATTGCAAACGTTTAGACAGATCGTGACGATCCAGTAGTCTACAGATATGGAGGCATGACCACACTACACTACACAAGCGTTACAGGCATCCCGCACTGGAGGCGAGTTATCGACGAGATGACGGTCTTTCGATGGAGGCCTTGGCTCCACTTCCATAGGTGGCACAACGATGATGAGCAATTTTTTATTGATGTTAAACCAGGTATATGTAGGGGCGCGAACATCATATGATCAAGCGGTATCTCCCAGACAAGGTTGCTCGGCAATTCAGAGAGCTGCAGGATGCACCTAATCTTGCATATAGAGCCATCTTTTCACGACAAGCTCGGGAGACAACCTGAGGCAGTGGATCCAGCCTCAAGTTGCGATTGGTGATTTCAGACAGCTAGTCATGCAGCCTTGGGTGTACTTTGATGGCCCCATAGATGCAAGCACTACATAGGCCTATGATGCATATTGGTTGGCCCATGCTCTTATCATATTGACATTATTGATTGTGCTAGCAACAGGTAGGGGATGGGTCAAAGGACCCCAGATAGGACAAGTTCCGTAAGAGCCACCCCATTAGCCACAGGAAGGTCAGGATGGACAGGTGTCACCCTTAGTACCACTTGTGAGACAGAGTGCACCACAACAGCCACCACTAGGTCTCGATCATAGGGACCCACAGATAATAGTGTTGTAGGCATAGGTGCAGCTTCTGACAGGGAAAGTATAGCAAGAGCAGGCACAGATTCAGGCCTAGACCTAGGAGAAGGATCAAGTGAGACAAGAGGTGGTGCGAGAGCACCAGATGAGATAGGATGCGGACATTGGGTTGGCACTTGAGACAAGACAGAGACAATAGCTAGAGGTAGTAGCAAAGTGGGCACAGGGATAGGTCACCATCCCCGTAGAGATGTATGGGCAGGCCATGTAGAAGGCCTCATACTATAGGACCTTATATTACAGAGCCTGTCTCCAGGAGCATCGGGAGCCAAATTTCTCCACATCAGCCAGGTTGCACCAAATAGGTCCCACAGGAGGCCTTTAGGTAGACTATCAGGGTCCCACCATCAGAGCTGGGGCAGCCACCATAGCGACCAATAGAGCGAGGGGAGCTCAGGGCACCGATAGTGCTTTAACACTTTTTTTTTATGTACATCCTCACTTATGATGTATATGTTGGGAATAGGATGCCATGTAATTGCAATCCTAAACATTATTTCATGTATCTTCTAAGTCCTTGGAAAGTGTTACCCAACACTAGGATTAAAACGAGATTAAATTTGAATGAAATAAACATGTTAATTGAGTTGCATAACAGATAACAAGTGATACATTTAGCTAAGTGGGGATGATCAATCATGCATGATATTTGCATGAATTTGTGTGTGTGTGAAATGTGGAAAGTTAGTATCAACACAAACCTTAATGAAATGATTTATATTAAAGATTCAAAGCAAAGAAGGTACTCTAAATTGCAATAAAATGAATCTTTTAAGAACATCTCATTGTCTTCTATTCTTAAAGATTTTTTTAACCTTTTGGCCCTCAGATTTCTATGTGCACAAAGGCTATTAAAATGACACTTAAAAAACGAGATTAGTACTTAACATGCAAACTAATTAAATTCCTACATGAAACTAAATGGTAGAAATGATGATGGATATTATGATGAATGATGGATGATTATGATGAATGGACAAATGGTGGTGGATACTATGGTAGTGATCTATATGATTCTATATATGATTCTACATATGCTCAAATGTAAACTATTAAAATGTTAATCTAAAATGCAACCATGAAGCAAAGTGCTAGTCTAAGATCTAACTATGATGCAAAACATGATGTAAAAACTAATTCTAAGACTCCAAAGTTCTCCCAAGCTCAAACGATATTCCTGCATGATAACTCTATTCAAAAGTGGATGCAAAATACAATGCCCAAGGGTTGTATTTATTACCTTTTCCAAGCATATAGTGAGGTGGCAATAATCAACAGTCCAGATTCGAACAAGAAGAATGGATGGTGGAGATGGAGAGAATCAAGACGTCCCTTGACCAAAGACAACATGCCATTTGGATGGAAGACTCAAGTGTCGGAAGAAAATACCATGTGTTTTTAAAATTGGTGGAAGTGTGTGAGGAATAAGCCATGTGCTTTTAAAATTGGTTGAAGATAATTCTAATTAAAAATTAGAATTATTTAATTTCATGTGACCTTGGTGAGGTGGCATAAAAAGTTGTAGACATGTGCTCAAATTCCTAATCGAGATTAGTGAAGATTAATTAAATAAAACAAGATTATGGAAATTTGTTTATTTAATTAATTTAGAAGAATATGTTTTAGATTTGGAGAATTTAGAAAATGAACAATATAAATAAATTGAGAATTTATTTATACGTAGTTGAAATATTAATTAAATAGCTAGTATTTAATTAATTAAATATAACGACCGATTTTAGGTGTATAAATTTTTCCCCTCTTCGAAGTAATGTGTTTACACATTGCTTCAAAGAAACATTTGATATTGATGCTCAAAAAAGTTTTCGATGCCCCAGACGTTGATTTTCAGGTACTGAGGGATATATGCCCCCTCGAGAGATAAATCGGCGAAGTAGGGAATTTTGATGTTTTGTCGATGATTGGATGATTGTGTGATGATGTTGCAGTGATGTGATGATGATCCAACGTTAAACCAATGATACTTTGATATCAGACACGATTTATCTCTCAAAATTTGATTCTACACTCGCTCCTTGAACAGTTTTGATTAGTTAAACCCATTTTTGGTAAAAAAGAAATAAATCCCACCATAATTCCCTCCATTAACCTTTAAAAAGGTAAAAAGTGGGAAAAGTGAATTCATTTGCATATTGTGATTTTGGAGAATTTGGAGAGTGGAGAGCTAGAGGAAGATGGTGATTCCATATCACAGGCATCGTTTCGAGCGCGTTCGCCGCCATGGTCGCCCTGCTGCAGTTGGACCTCCAGTACGCATTACGAGAAACCTCCTTTAGTCATTTTCCTACCTTTTATTGGTGTTTTGAACTTGGTAGATAAGTGTTGTAGGCCATTTAAAGTCATTTTTTGCACTTTTGGGGGGGGGGGTATTTTTGTTGTTTTCGAGTCATTTTTGGGTGTTTTTGAGAGTTTTGGTGCTTCTTGTGCCTGAAATGGTGCTTTTTGTCCATTCTATGGCACTTTTTGGGTCCCAAATGGTGCTTTTTGCTGGTCTTTTGGCACTACTTGTAGCCTTGATTTCATGTTTTGGCCTGCTCCAAAGCCTTTTTCCCCTGAAATGGCACTTTTTGTTGATTATGTGGCATCGTTTGTTGTCTTCGGGGTGTTGGTAGGTTTTGTCTTTGATGATTCCTAATGATTTTCCCTATTTTTTTTTCCTTTCTGACAATGTGTGATTCATTAAAGTCCTCTTGGTTATGCCAAATGTTGCATTTTTTATGTTCGTTGAGGCTTGTATAATGTTCATGAATCATGTTAGTCATTGTGTTGTGTTGTTCAATGATGCTTTTGATATATTTCAGTCTGATTGTGTGATGTTCATTGTTTGATTGATGTTTGATAAGATAGTTGATGATTTGATCTCATGATAGGTGAGATTCAAATGATAGGATAACTTGATGATGTATCGACCTCATGATAGGTGAGGATCGATGACAGGATTGATGATGTTTCAACCTCATGATAGGTGAGGATCGATGATAGGACTAATGCTCGATCGACCTCATGATAGGTGAGGATCGATGGTAGGATTGATGATGTATCAACCTCATGATAGGTGAGGATTGATGGTAGGATTGATGATGTATGAACCTCATGATAGGTGAGGATCGATGATATATTCACTGATGATTGTCCTGATTGATTGATTTGATAGATTGAATGATGATTTTGATTGAACATGATTTGATTGACTGGTGATCTTGATTGAACCCAATGTGATTGACTGATGATCTTGATTGAACCTGATTTGCTTGATGTAATGTTGATTTTTTTGTCATGATATGATTAGGAGGACCTTGATGTTCTCCAGTCTTGGGATCGTTTCCTAAAGACGTGGGATATGATTCGTTAGTTGACATAGGCTGATTTAGATATTATCGCGCATTGTGGTTTGACATCATTGTTAGATATACCCCAGTATAGGATTAACAAGGGTTTGTTGACTGATTTGGCAGAGAGGTGGTATAGTGACCACAACACCTTTCATCTGGCTATTGGGGAGATGATAGTTACTCTTGAGGATGTGTATCATATCTTGTGGATTCCAGTGGTTGGCGAGATAGTTGTGTATGACAAAGTAGAGCAAGGCGGGACCGATGCCCTGCGTAGGATTTTCTGAGATAATCATGTTTCAGGCTGTTGGGTCCCCTAGCGGGAGATGATCGGGAGATATGATCCTCTACCGTGTGTTCTGTCTAGGTTTGTTGGCGGATTCCTTTGTCCTGACCGCAGGTCAAAGGGATTATCAGTGGGTTGGGGTCAGGTATTGGAGTGTATGATGTTGGAGGGGACCATATATGCATGGGGTTCTTGTATGTTAGCCCATTTGTATCATGATTTGCACCAGGTTGTTTATTGTGGGGCGATGAGACTCTCTTTTGGAGTTACGTTGTTGCAGATATGGGCATGGGAGCATATAGTGATCACTCGGCCAGTGGAATATAGACAATGACCAGCGAGTAGACCTTATGTGTTTAGCTACACCGGTCTATGTGTCCAGCATAAGATTGGAAAATTAGATTATTGGAGGCATGTCCTAGATGATCTGGAGACCATGACATGGCACCCTTACTTGTATTGTGAGGTGTGGCCAGAGGATTGGGTGGAGATTCCCTACATGCTGCAATCGCGATACTTGATGGGACGGACACGTTCTATACTTGAGAGATATTTGTATCTACAAGTTTTTCGTCAGTTTGGACAAGTTCAGGCGATGCCTGAAGGGGTTGCCCATTATTCACAACGATAGCAGGATGTGACAGAGTGGGGGCCGTGCTTATTTTATGATGTTGCTTGTACTGAGTATTATACATTGGTGCCATGTGTGTGGGATTATGCTCCACAAGTTGCAGATGCAGGGATGACAAAGGATTATTATAAGTATTTCTACACACATCCCTTTCCAAGGTTATCTAGTCTTGATGAGCCATTTCTACCAGTTGATGATGATGACAACGCACCACCTCAGGTACCAAGAAAGAGGGGGGATGGAGAGTGATATTTGGGATGGAGGAGATGATGATGGTGTTGAGGGTGGTGGTGGGGGTGGTGACGATGGTGGTGGTGGTGGTGATGATGGTGGTGGAGGAGAGTGATATTGGGGATGGAGGGGATGATGATGGTGTCGATGGTGGTTGTGGGGGTGGTGACGATGGTGGTGGTGGTGGCGATGATGGTGGTGGTGGTGGTAGCTCAGGTGCAAGGCTATCAAGTGTAGTTGGTAGTCACATTCTAGATTTTGTAGTTCCTAGACATAGGAGGAGTACTACCGTACCTCAGTCAGTGATTCCTAGGATTCGGATTGGAGTCCCCTCTCATCATCAGTAGGCGCAGATAGAGTCATTATAGGCATAGATTCAGACTCTTCAAGGAAAGTTAGTGCAGGCTCAGGCACAGGTGGGATAGTTACAGGCTCAGATGCAAGTTTAGGTTGGCCAGGTTTAGACATTGATGGCTAAGAGAGATGCAGATAGGTAGCAGGTATAGCAGGTACAGGCACAAGGTCAATTAGTGCAGGCTCAGGCACAGGTTCAGACACTAACAGCTGAGAGAGATGTAGATAGGAAACAGGTACATTACAACAGGTTGTAGTAGCTGTCGGTACATTTGATTATTTCAAATATTTTCAACACACTTCTCAGGAGGCTCAGTTTTAGAGGGGTAAATATCATGAGTTGGTTCCTCCCGAGTGGCGAGAGAGCTTCGTACAATCTCGATATGGAAGGTCTCAATCTCAGATTGTTAGCATGGGTGTTACACAACCATTTCCTGGAGATAGGAGAGATCCTGGTGCAAGTTTTTCAGGTGGAGGAGGTACCAGTTCTATGATGCCAGCACCGTCTGGGGGGAGCTCGACATAGCTCCGATTAGGATAGCATATTTTTGATGTACTTTGGACATGATGTATACACCACCATGACACTAATGATGTACTTCTTGTGTTCGAACTTTATGATACAGTGCCACTTTTGATGTTGATGTATCTCGTCATACTTTTGGATATCCTCGTACACTTTGACATTATGATTTTGTTTTGAGGTTATATGATATGCATCAATGATGATGATCTATGTGTATATATGATGTTTATATGATGATGATGATGATGATTATGATGGATGTGTTTGATTTCTATTTTATGATGCTATGTGATGTTCTGCATGATGGTGATATGATATGTTATGGATGCAAATGATGATGCAACTGATGTGTTGTGATTCTATGATTCTTTATGAATGATGTTTGTATGATGTACATGATGGATCCTATTATGAAATGTGATGTATTTTACTTTTTTTGTACTTTTCTAATGCAAATAAAGGATGCAATGGGTCTATTTATGATGGATGAAATGATTGTGTAATGGTACCTAATTCTATGATAATGTATGCAATGATGATATGACATGACGATTATGTGATATAGGCAAGGATAATATGACATGATAATGCATGATGAATGATTCTATATGTTTTATGGATTTATGCAAATTATGTTTTATACTATGTAAAATGGATTTGATTATGCAATAATGATATGTGATGAAATTCAATGTTTATATTGATTATGTATGGATTCAATGCAAATGATATATGGTGTTTTGAAATGATGAATTATGATTATGTGATGCAAATGATTATGTAGATGACTGTGTTATAGGATCTTAAGCTTAAATGAGTGAATCTATCCACCTTCCAAGAGTTGTGGGAAGGTTGTCGTTAGTTGATTCTTTGTTAAATTAAGCTTTCACAAAACCTGACATATTTCCCAATTCTTTTTGAAATTTGAAGAGACTCACTCATTTAAGCTTAGTGAATCACTTTCCTAATGCCACTATATGAAATGATTTTGATTATGTAAATGAGATGCTATGCACATCTTTTTGTGTTTTCTGATGCAAATATTATGATGTGATGCATGGATGGATGAATGATGTTTGTAATGTTTTCTAATGCAAGTGATATGCAACTAAATGAGAATGTTTTCTAATGGATGATAATGCAAGTGATGTGTAACTATATGAAAATGATGTGTTTTTGGTAATTTCAAGTGTACTCAATCCATTAATGCAAGAGAACATCATTGTTGTAGCTTTGGAAATCCCATAAATATAGATGCAAACTAAACATGGATGCAATCTACTCTAACCATGCAAATCTCATATGCAAAAGTTGTCATTCGTAACAACTGATTTGTCATGCTTTTTAACATCATTGGGCCTTTAAAATGTTGAAAGTGAGTACAAGCATCGATGGTATATTTAGACCATGATGACCTAAGTAATACTTCCATGATGTTTGATAGTGCAAGTTAACACAAGCATCTAAGTATAATTAAACCGAGATGATCTGAGTATTGCTTGCGTAATAGACAAGAGTTAACCGGTTTCCCATGCAAATTCGGAATGTCATTAGTGATACTTTGTAGAGCACATCCCATGACAATTTGCACAGTAATAATGATCAACTTATAGACAACAGGAAAAGAAAAACCATACTCCTTCCTAGCTCCTCTAGTTCGATACATCATTGAGGTGCTCCAAAGATGTGATAACAAAAATCCAAGTACAACAATTGAACATTTTTGTTTAACATGATAAACCCATGATTCAGAAAGAACATCATCCATCTGAAGTTCGCTTTTGATTTTATTTGGCTGTTTTGATTTGGGTGTTCAATGCATTTCTGTTTGTGTGATTGATGTTCAATGTTGAGTTGCACTATGATCATTGTTTTGGGTTGTGTTTTCCCCACTATTGTTTGTCTGTTGGTTCAAGCTCAAAGTCTATTGCCCCCAGTGAGTTCATAATTTTTCCCCCAATTTAGGGTGAGACACGACTGTGATGCCAAGATATGTACATGGAGCTTTCAAAGGATAGACAGATGGATGGTGAAAGCGAATGGTCGGCATGCTCAAATAGATGGAAAAGCTAACCTATCACAAATAGCACTTGTTTCGAGGTTTTCACTACTTGTTTTTATTGCACTTTTTCAAATTTTATGATTTTTTCGATCTTTTTTATTTTTCACTTCTTCTTTTTTGTATTTTTCTCTTTTTTGCTTTTTTGTTACCAAGATGCCTATTTGCCAGGTTTTCATCAAGGCAACCATTTTTTCAAGACATTTTCTAATGTTTTTGGTATTTTTCATAACCTTTTTCCGATGCACTGGATGATTCAAGTGTAGAACTTCTTGAGATGTAGGCTATTGAGGGGGTTCATCAAAAAAATCTCCTTCTAGTGTGGACAACTAATATGCTCTTGATCCAAAGCCTAACGCAATGACAAAGGGACCTAGGTAGTTTGGTTCTAATTTCCCCTCCTTCTCTCGATCTTGTTGATTGTGGGGATTCTCTTTCAAGACTAAATCGCCAACCTAAAATGTTCTAGGTTTGACTCTATGGTTGTTGCTTATGGATATCCTCTAATGATATGCGTTCATGTGATCTATTGCATGCTGATGATGCTCATCCAAGAGTTCCAATTCCTATAACCTAGACACTCTGTGATCCTCATCTGAAATGATCCCCTTTAGTGACACTCAGAGTGATGGTAGTTCAACCTCAATAGGTAGAATGGATTCTAATCCATAGACTAGAGCATAGGGTGTAGCTCCCGTTGGAGTATATATATTGGTTTTGTAAGCCCATAGAGCAGGGTTCAATTGCACATGCCAGTCACATCCAACATCATTGACGGTTTTCTTTAAGATTTTTAGGATAGTCTTTTTTGAGGCCTCTGCTTGGCCATTGCCTTGAGGATAATAGGGTGTAGAAAACCGATGGTTGATGTGAAATTTCTCACAAAGTTCTTCAACGTCTTGATTTTTGAAAGGTCGGTCGTTGTTAGTAATGATGGACTGTGGGATGCCAATTCAGGATGAATGACAAGATTTTTTTTCCTATGATGGTGGTTAGAGGGACAACTTCAATCCATTTCGTGAAATACTCAGTGGTTGTAATAATGAACTTGTGTCCATTGTACGAAGATGGATGAA
The DNA here is from genome assembly GCA_007258455.2 of Sequoia sempervirens. Lineage (NCBI taxonomy): Eukaryota > Viridiplantae > Streptophyta > Pinopsida > Cupressales > Cupressaceae > Sequoia > Sequoia sempervirens. Next base: position 77,656 of record VDFB02120214.1, on the reverse strand, counting down.
TCTTTCCTACGAGGTCCAATCCCCACTAAAAAATGGGCCATGTTGATGCAAAAGGGTGAAGTTCCTATGCTGGTGTGTGGATGAGATTGCCATGAATCTGACACTTTTGGCATTTCTTGACGAACTACAAAGAATCCCTCTCCATAGTCGGCCAGTAATATCCTAGATGGAGGATTTTCTTAGCTAGGGTTAAACCACTCGAATGAGTTCCACAAACACCTTCATGTAATTCTCGTAAAGTCATTTCAGACTTGTCACATTCTAGACATCAGAGGAGAGTTTCGTCAAGACCTCGTTGATAAAGGACATCCACGATAAGGGTGTGTTGGGTGGTTTGGCGAATGAATTTTCATTTTTGATTGCAGGATAGGTCAGGAGGGAGGGTGTTATCTTTTAGGTACGTATAGATTTTTCTGTAGTGGGAAGTGTCAGCCTCAGCTAGATGGTAGATAACCTTGGACTCAGGGTTTTCATAAGATGGGTTGAATAGTTGTTCCACCATGAACTCGTAACAGGCTCGTTTCTCTAGAATCTGCAAGAGAGAAGCAATGGTCGCCATGGCATCAGCATCTTTGTTGTCACTTCGAGGAATCTACTCAAATATTATTTCCACAAAGTACTTTTTGAAGTCATCAACCATTCTTTTTTAGGGAATCAGCTTGTCATCCTTTGTTTGATAGTAATCACTTACTTGATTAATGACTAGTTGTGAATCCCCATAGACATGTAACTCTGTAATCTTCCACTCAACTACTACTTTGATTCTAATGATCAAGGCTTCGTATTAAGCCATGTTGTTGGTGCAAGGGAACATCAACCTGTAAGAATTGGGAATGGTATGTCCTTGTGGTGAGATAATCAAGATTTTGGCTCCTGATTTGTGTTGTGTATACGAACCATAAAAGTATAAGACCCATTATTTTGTGGATACTGTTAGGACACCATCATCTGGAAACTCAATGTTCATGGGATGATTGTCTTGTACTAACTGATCTATGATTGCTTGTCCTTTGATTTCCTTCCTATCAACATATTGGATATCAAATTCACTCAGCATCATGACCCACTTATCCAATCTTCCAATTAGATTATCTTTTCTTAGAAGGTATTTCAGTGGATCTATCTTGGCTATTAACTTGATGGTATGGGTGTGCATGTAATGTCGTAATTGTTGGGTAGCAAACACTACTGCCAGACAAGCCTTTTCAATGAAGGTGTAATTGATCTCATAGCCATTCAAGGTTTTGTTGATATAATAGATTTCCCTTTCTTTTCCTATTGAATCCTCTTGTGCTAACAAGGCTCCCAATGATATCTCAGTTGTTGCAATATACAATAAAAGTGGCTTTCCTTTTGTTGGTGGTATCAAGACGGGTGGAATCATCGGATAGTGTTTCAATTGATTGAAGGCTCCTTCGCATTTCTCATCCCATCAGAAAGATACATTTTTGTGGAGCAAGTGGTTGAAAGGATGGGTCTTGTCTGCCAGTTGTGCGATAAACCTCCTGATAGATTGGAATCTTCCTTGCAAGGATCTGAGCTAGCTGATGTTTTTAGGAGGAGGCATCTCCATGATGGATTTTACCTTTGCAGGGTCTACCTAAATGCCTTTAACCGACACAATGTACCCCAAAATTTTATTTGATGTTACACTGAATACACATTTCTTGGGATTTAGTCTCACATTGAACTTCTCCAGTCTGGTGAAGATTTTATCTAAAATTTCTAGGTGTCCTTCTCTGGTGTAGGATTTTTCCAATAAATCATCTACATAGTCTTCCATAAAAGTGTGCATCATGTCATGAAAGATGGTGGTCATTTCTCTCTAATATGTGGCTCCAACATTTTTCAACCTAAATGGCATGACATTCCAACAGAAAGCGCCCCAAGGACATGTGTAGGAAATTTTATCTTGATCTTCAGGAGAAATTTTCATTTGATTATACCCTAAAAATCCATCCATAAGCAAGAGCATTTCATGTCCAGCAGTCAAGTCCACAATGATGTCAATATTAGGAAGGGGAAAGTCATCTTTTGGGAAAGCTTTATTGAGATCTCTGAAATCTATGCAAATTCTGATGCTTTTGTCTGGTTTGGAAATAGGTACGATATTAGAAATCCACTCTGCATAGTCGATAAGTCTGATAAATCCTACATCCAATAACTTCTTCAGTTCTGCTTTGACCAATATGGCAATGTGGGGATGCATTTTCCTTAATTTTTGTTTGACCGGTTTTACTCATGTTGGTAGAGATCGGTGATGCATGATGAGTTCTGGATTAATCCCTGGCATGTCGGCATAAGACCAAGCAAATTTGATTTGCCTTTCTGTGAAGAATTTGATGAAGTACATTTTTTCTTGATCTGTCAAGGATTCTACTAGATGGACAGTCTTCACTATTTCTTCATTGCCAATATTGATAGATTGGGTAGGTTCGACTAATACTTTTGATCATTCCTAAAAGTGTTCAAGGAGTGTGTCAAATATTCCATCCTTCGGCGCCTCAGAAAGGTTTTCACTATTGGATACGCTCTTTGTTTTTACTTTTTTCTAGATTCGATACTGCCATTGAATGGTTTTCACCATTGGATCTATTCCCTGTATTATTCATTTTGCAACTAGAAAATTTGACACTCTCCTGGTTGGAAGCTTCGTTACGATGTTCAATGGTGGAATTTGTTTCGGGATTGGCGAAACAGAGGAAGTTGACAATGGCTTTGTCTTTTTAAAAGAGGGGGATATCAGATGGCTCAATTTGATCCCAATCTATTAGTTCAGGATGTACCAGGGGTAAGGAGTTGTTAGATTGGATAAAGTCAGATGCAGTAAGAGTCCCGATGGTAATGTCTTCAAATTTTCCAATAGTGAAATCGATGTCTATAAGGTAACTCTCCTCTGAATTATCCATTTCACTTCGAGTCTGATCGTCTTCACTAGAATCATTAATGTGTAATGATCCTATTTCAAGCGGTCTATATCTTGAACTTTGACCCTCCTCACGTATGGGTGTATACTTTTTGGACTACATCAATTTCCTTATCATGACAAGACTCTTCAGATAACGAATCCCACTCATACTCATTTGAATCAGTTTCATGAGAGTCACTAGCTTGTAGTTGTAGGATTCTTTCAACAACTTGTTGTCTGGTTTCTTCTTTGGATTATTCTCTATACCCCAATCTTGTTTTATCTTTGGCTTGCATTGTGACAGGTTGTATTGATTCTATGATGCCTTCTTTCCTTTTACCGATAGAACCTTTTCCCTCATATCTCATCTTTTCCATGATTGTCTTTCCTTTTCCATACTGCTCTATATGTACACTTGAGGTGGATGCTTGTGATGATTCTTCATCCTTATACAACCAGTTTAAAACCTCCTTGTCATCTAACTCATCCACTAATGTGCCTGCTCTTACAAAGGTTCCATCAAAAAGTGTGGTGGGTTGTGATGATTATTGTCTTGATGTTGATGGTTGTCCATATGACTTTGGAGAAGATGAAAGTTGTGATAAACATAAGGATTTTTTAAATGAGTATTCCCCCATGCCTTTGTATTTCAATTGGATCTTGGAAACTTATTTTGATAAGGATTCGAGTTGACCTTCCTTATTTTGTGGAGTAGGATTTGATGTACTTTCTTTACTTGAGGGATTGGAATCACCGATATCCTTATCCTTTAACTGGTCCTTTTTCACAACCCACTTTGACAAGGCATTTAATTATTTCCCATCATTTGATAAACCCTAAGTTGGAGCTTCCTTGTTGTGTGGTACAAAATTATCTTGGGTAGTCTTGAGGGTGTTACAATAGTGGGGGTTGTCTGAATCAGCTACAATAGTGATTTCCTACCCATTGAATGGGAAATTCAAACACTGGTGATATGTGAATGGTATTTCTTGCATGTCATGAATCCAAGGTCTTCCCAAGAGTATGTTGTAGGTTAACTCTTTGTCTAACACTTGGCATACTCTATCTCTGATAACTGGTCCCACTTGAATAGGTAGCACTATCAATCCTTGTGAAGATCTCTCCTCGTCATCATATGCTTTTATTGTGATTTTCCTTCTAGGATCAATAGCATTTTTTGAATAGCCTAGGGCACGGACAAGTTTCAAAGTACATATATTCAGGCCAACTCCTCCATCTATTAGGACACGTTTAACGCGATGCGTGTGGATTAGGACCTCAATGTGTAGGGCTACGTTGTGGGGATGGTTGATAGATACATCATCATGTTCAGAAAAGGATAAGCAATGTGGTGCAGTCAAATTTCCCACCATAGTCTGGAATTGGAAAACCTCTATATTTTTTGGTACCATGGTGGCAACTAGAGCTTGTTCCAAGATTTCCTTGTAAGCAGGAGAAATCTTGAGAAGTTCTAATATGGATATTTTTTGTGGGTATCTTCTGCAACTGATCCACTATGTTATATTGAGTCACAGGGATAGCAATTGACTTGGACATGGAAGGGGTAGCTCCTTTCAATGTTACCTTAGCTTGTCCTCGTGTGATCGCATTGACGGGTGTGTTGTCTTGTGGTTCTCTGACTTTGATAACATTGATTTGATGTGCAGTAGTGTCAACATTATGGTGATGATTTTCAATTGCAATGATGTTTTGTTCATGTTCAAGGGTGTTATCATGGGTTGAGTTATCATTTCCAATAAGATCCGATTTTTCGTGGGTTGGATCATCAACTACCTCAATATGCATAATGGTGGTGTCATAGACATAGTTTATGTTTTTTCCCTTGTTATTTGATGACGAGGACTCTCCTTTCTCATAGTTTGGTAGAGGGTTCTTGAACGCCCCATGATCATTATTTGTGTGGAGTCCTACAAATATCGTCCTGTTGTCAATTAGATCTTGTATCAAGTGTTTCAACTACATGCAGTCGTTGGTTTTATGTCCCTTGTTGCGGTGAAAGTCATAGAAGTGAGTTTCATTCCACCATGGAGGCTTAATTTGTGGTTCCCAATTTCTTACCTCTGGTAACGTTATGAATTTAGCTTCGATAAGTTCCTTTAATGTTGATTCTAACGATTGTCCCAAAGGGGTGAATCTCCTTTGATTTGTGGATGTTTGATATGATGGTGTTCTAGATCTAGCATTACCTTGAGTGTTTCTTTGGTTGACGTTTTGGTTGTTTCCTTGGTTGTTGCCTTGGTTGTTTCCTTGGTTGTTGCTTTGGTTGTTGCCTTGGTTGTTGCCTTGGTTATTGTCTTGTTTGTTGGGGGGATTGTTATTCTGATTAGTTTTGGCGATGGCTACAATTAGGTTGAATACAGGTTTTGCATTTATTTTTGACTGCACCATCGTTGTTTCCAACGTTCTTGTTTCGTTGCCAAAACATGGGTTTGCACCACTATTGTAATTGTTGGAGGAGTTTGATGAGTTCTTTTCATTGTATATCTTTATGAATCCTCTCTTGACTGAGGAATCTTCAATTTTAATCCTATTTTCAATCAATTTTTCAAAGGTTGGGGGACATTGCAATTCCAATCTATAAATCATCTCATCATTGAGGCTGTCAATAAAGATTTATATCTTTTCCTTTTTGGGTACAAGACGAGAATATCGTGCAAATAACCTTCTCCTTTTTTGCAAGAATACAAGGAATGATTCACCCTTATTTTGTTTCAAGTTACAAAGATCTTTCATGGCGATGTCATGTTGGATGTTGTAAGAAAATTGGGTGATGAACTTTTTGACTAATTCCTCAAAGGTGTTAATTGGTGGGGTGAGTTTGGAGAACCATTGAAGACAATTTCCACCTAAGATTCTTGGGAATAATCTCATCAAATATGTTTCCTCATATGCAAATTCAAGACTCATGGTCCTAAATTCCCTCAGATGATCTATTAGATCAATTTTTCCATTGTATTTGTCATACTTTGGGAATTCGCAATGTTTGGGAAAGGGTATCATGTGGATACTTTGATCAAATGGATAAGGACAAATGTCTTGGATCAAGTATCATTTTGAGGTTCATCTTTTCATATCAAGAATTTGTTGTTGAAGGTTCTTCATTTGGTGAGTTAGGGCAACCACTTGTTCAAGATCATTTTTGGGCTTTTTTAGTGGTGCTTTCAGTTGATTTACATCAAAGTCTGAAAATTTGGCACCTTGTTTGGCTAGCATAAGGAGGTATTTTTCCCCATTTCTTTCAAAAATATTTTCTAAATATTTGTGGAATTTGGGGTCCTGTTCGGCATGTTGGATATCTTCTTCGGTTATTTCTTTCCCTTCAGTCTTGTTGAGTTCGTGGAGAGAATTCTCTTCAGTCTCCACCATGGTGTTTTGTGTTTCACTATTTTGAGTTTCAGTGTTTCGAGTCTCAATGATTGGAGTTTCAATGGTTGGAATTTCAATGTTTGGAGTTCCAATGGTTGAAGTCTCAATGTTTTGATTTTCGAGTCCTTTTTCCTTTAGCTTATGTTTTTGTAACCTTGTTTGAACAGGCATACAAGTGTTATAGTTTTGACTAAACTTTGATCTTGGTTTTGGAAAAGTACCAAGGATTACAACTAAGTCAAATAGAATGAAAAATTATAATGAGACTAAGTTTGATTTGACTATATAGCTTCATTTTGTGATGAGAGGATGATAAATCCTGATGATGAAACTAGGCTTAATAATCAAGGGTGTGATAAATTTGATGATTTTGGTACTTTGAGATGTTAAATCTTGGTCTAGTTTAGAGAATTCCACTTGTAGAGGTCAATTTTAATAAGTTTGAATTCTAAGGTACCTAAGGAATGATTTTGGACTTTGAGAAAATTATAAAATTTTGGTTCAAATTGTGAGATTGGAGGAAAATTTTCTTCCTACACAAGATACTCAAATCTTTGGAAAAGTCTTGGATTTTGACAATAGTAAAATGAGTATAAGTTGGGATTGTTCTTTGAAGCTCTTTTGTAAAAATTGAAGACCAACCTCTCTCTAAATTCGTAGAGTGTTGTGAGTCATTTTTTATGTTCTCTTGGACTAAGAACTTTGGACTTGGGTTTCTGGATTTTAATCTTTCGTGAAATCATTTGATAAAACACATGTTCAGACTCTGTTTTATCTAAGGAATGGTTGAACATTGCTAAGGATTCCCCGGGTGAGACTGACTGTCAGACAGGAGATGAATCTAGGTCACTATTTTGTGGTCTGCAAAATGTGCCAAAACAGAGACAAAAAGTGCTAGAACAAGTGCAAGAAGCACCACAAAAATTGCAAAAAGCATGACAGAAAGTGAAAGAAGTGCCATAACAAGTGCAAGAAGCGCCACATAAATTGCAAGAAGCATCAGAACAGGTACAAGAAGCGCCACAAAAAGTGCAAGAAGTGCCAGAAATTTTTACAAGGCTCTGTAAGTAGGTTTTGACTCTGGTAACTTGGACAATATGCATGAATATAGGTGCAATACGTGCCAGAAGGCAGTCAATATGCGCTAGAACAAGATGCGCCAAACTGGAAGAATAACACTATTTTTTGGAAGTTTGTTTTATTTTTTGAATTTTCCAGTTGGAGACTTGGTTGTTTCAATGAATGTAATTCTGAATCGGGGTTTTCACTTTCGATATGTGATGTTTTGTTTGAAATTTGTTTTGAAAACACTTTGATAAAGACACATCAAGCAATGTACAATCCTAAGGTTGTGAAAGACTGTATTCTTTTGGATTCCACGCAGGTTTTACCCCAACCACACTTATTCTTAGCTGATGATTAGATGCTTGACCCCACTGGCTCCCCTCCACGACACTCACTTCTACAGGGCAGCCAAGCATCAATACCCATGAATCTCCAATGGAATATTTCTCATCTCTACTAAAAACTGTGAGAATGTGGATGCCTTCACAACGACCGTTGCTGCACCAAAGAATAGATAAAGGTTTTTGGCCAAACTATAACAAGGGTTCTAGTATGAACATTTCGTTCATGGGGGATAATCCATGCGGTGAGAGACCATTGCTACCCTTCTCGTCGAAACTATCCTCATGATACTTTCCTTTGTTCAAGTACCCACATTTATATCCCGGTTAGAAGTCGCTTGGCTTTAGCGTGTTACTGGTTGGGTTGTTCCCTTGGGTGATTACTTTTTCCCACAAGGCAGGTCCTATAAGATTAAAAAAAGCAAGCAAGTATACCCATAGTTCGATCAATCTTTATTCCACATGAATAAAGAGAGAACACACGCTATATACTTCAGTCACACTCGCACACAAAAAGTGAATGAGTTTGGCTTTTTGGTCACCCAGTTAAGGGGAGAGCATATTCCTACCATCCATCAAGCATGAAAAACATGGTGTTCATTAGCCTTTTAATTAATCTATGTTCCTAACTTAACCAAAAGGAAACAAATAAATCACTTCCAACCCCTACAATATGTTAGTAGTTTATGTTTGAGTCTTTGACAGCAAATCTGGGAAACCTGCAAAACAACAACACAGAGTATTAGCCTTCAGATTTAGTGAAAAATAAGGAAACTACAAAAAGTGCCAGAACAGAGACAAAAAGCGCCACAAAAGTGCAAAAAGTGCAAAACGTTCCACAAAAAGTGCAAGAAGCGCTAAAACTCATGCAAGAAGCGTTGAAACTCAAAAAACCATGTTTTGGACCCTCGTGAGATTTTCTGGAAACTTGCAAAAAGCGCCACAGAAAGTGGAAAAAGCACCAAAACAGGTGCAAGAAGTGCCATAGAAAGTGCAAGAAGAGTCAAAACAAGTACAAGAAGTGCCAAAATGGGTGCAAGATGCACCAAAACGGGTGCAAGATGTGCTAGAAGTCTCACGTCTGAACCTATGAGCATAAATTTTCTAGAATGTTAAAAAAAAATGGGGCAAGGCCCCACAGTGGGCGCCATTTTGTGTGTGTGTGAAATATGCAAAGTTAGTATCAACACAAACCTTAATGAAATTATTTATATTAAAGATTCAAAGCAAAGAAGCTACTCTAAATTGTAATAAAATGAATATTTTAAGAACGTCTCATTGTCCTCTATTCTTAAAGATTATTTTAACCTTTTGGCCCTCATCTATTTCTATGTGCACAAAGCCTATTAGAATGACACTTAAGAAATGAGATTAGTATTTAACATGCAAGCTAATTAAATTCCTACATGAAACTAAATGGTAGAAATGATGATGGATATTATGATGAATGATGGATGATTATGATGAATGGTGGGTGACTATGATGAATGGACAAATGGTGGTGGCTACTATGGTAGTGATCTATATGATTCTACATATGCTCAAATGAAAACTATTAAAATGCTAATCTAAAATGCAACTATGATGCAATGGAGGACATAAAATGCAACTATGAAGCAAAGTGTTAGTCTAAGATCCAACTATGATGCAAAACATGATGTAAAAACTAATTATAAGACTCCAAAGTGCTCCCAAGCTCAAACGATATTCCTGCATGATAACTCTATTCAAAAGTGGATGCAAAATACAATGCCCAAGGGTTGTATTTATAGCCTTTTCCAAGCATATAGTGAGGTGGACATAATCAACGATCTAGATTCGAACAAGAAGAATGGATGGTGGAGATGGAGAGAATCAAGATGTCCCCTTGACCAAAGACAACATGCCATTTGGATGGAAGAATCTATTGACCAATGGGCAACATGCCATTTGGATGGAAGACTCAAGTGTGCGAAGAAAAGACCATGTGTTTTTAAAATTGGTGGAAGTGTGTGAGGAATAAGCCATGTGCTTTTAAAATTGGTTGAAGATAATTCTAATTAAAAATTAGAATTATTTAATTTCATGTGACCTTGGTGAGGTGGCATAAAAATTTGTAGACATGTGCTCAAATTCCTAATTGAGATTAGTGAAGATTAATTAAATAAAACAAGCTTATGGAAATTTGTTTATTTAATTAATTTAGAAGAATATGTTTTAGATTTGGAGAATTTAGAAAATGAATAATATAATAAATTGAGAATTTATTTATACGTAGTTGAAATATTAATTAAATAGCTTGTATTTAATTAATTAAATGTGATGACTGATTTTAGGTGTATATAGAATTGATGGAGAGATATGTTTCAGTGAACAGAGATTGACTTGGACCCACCTTGGGCGCACAAGTTGGCATCTTGGAGTTAACACTTTTGCATGATAAGATATTTTATAAGGCTGAGTTAAGTGGGCCCATTCTTGGGCGCCAACTTTGAGGATAAGCTTACAAGATATCTTCGGAATCAACGTTGAGTTATGACTTCAATTTGGGACGCCCAAATGGATGAAGGACTTGTTTTGACATTGTTCTTCACGGTAGAACTCTACTTGCAAAGAATAGGTGTGGGTTTTGTGAGATAAGCATTGTGCTTTGTAATTGTAAACTCTTTGGAGTTTACAAGGCTCATTATTGTCTATTTATTGCAGCAAGTTGAAGAGAGTTTATTAGATTTTATTGCAAGTTGTGAAGAAGATTTGTTGAAGGAAAAAGAAGCATCTCAAGCAAGGATTGGAATTATTGTAATCTTATTCTAAGATCAAATAATACATTGATTCTTGTTGGAGTTTTTTCTTGAAAGGGTTTCTCTATAGTATATGTTGTGTAACTTTTATCTTCTGGTCTTATTCTTCTACAATCTTCAATCTACTTCTACAAATGGTAAAATGAATCTAAACAGATAATCATCAACAAAGAATTTGTAACAAAGAACACTTATTTAGATCTACAGTATAATAGTTTTACAAGTTTTAAAGTTGCATAATTACCTTCATTTACAACATTTGGTATCAAAGCAGAGGTTGGGTAGAGTTTGGGATGCCTTTCTCTTAAAAGTTTGAATGTTTTTTGGTTGTAGTGGGAGCTTTTACTATTGTGTTATTTCTGATTTTGGAAAATAAGTTTTTTACAATGAGTTTTAATTCTCGTTTAGATATTGAAAGATTCAATGGATCTAATTATGAGATGTGGAAACTAAAAATGGAGGATCTCCTTGAAGAGAGAGATCAGTGGTTAGTTGTTGGTAATGAGACAAAGTCACCTACAATGATTTCAGATGAGGATTGGGCTAAGCTTGATAAGAAGGCAAGAGGGACCATAAGATTATGTCTTGTTGATGTTGTTCTCTTGAATGTTTCAGAAGAAACTATTGCATATAAGTTGTGGAAGATAATAGGGGATATCTATCAAACCAAAAGTCTTACTAATAAGTTGTATCTGAAAAGATAGTTGTATTCTTTAAAGATGAAAGATGGTGATTCTGTTGTAAATCATTTGAATGCTTTTAATTTGATTCTAATTCAGTTAGCATCTATAGATGTAAAGATAGAAGATGAAGATAAATGCATTTTGTTACTTTTTTCTTTACCAGAATCTTGGGAAAATCTAATTGTTGCTATCAGTGGTAGTGGTGCAGATCTAAAGATGAACAATAAAATTCCTACTCTCCTATCAGAGGAGATGATGAGGAAGTCTAAAATGGAAATCCAAGATGCCTTGTTTTTAAAAGGTAAGCCTGAGAAAAAGGAACCTAAGGGAGACAAGGAAGGGAAGGGTAAGTCAGAAGGACAGAGTAAGGTAAAGTGTTGGAACTATGGTAAATCGGGACATGTGAAGAAGGATTGTAAGAACAAGAAAAAGAGTTTTGATTCTTCTACAGAGGAATCCTTGGATGACGGTAATCATGCATTGATCATTTCATGTAAAACATTTTAGTGATTACTCTTTGCTTGATGTTAAAGAGTGATCTTCATGAGGAGGATGGTAGTCGTGATGTCATGTGTAGCTTGTACCATGGTTCAATAGGAGTTGTTGACAGTGACGTGGATGCATCATTGGTAAGGTTATCTTCATGTGATTGGGGATGTGATTTCTCCTTGGTTTAGAGTGGTTGCTATTATATGTCATGGTTTGCTCTTGATATGCATTTAGAGTTTTGCATGGTACTTGTTCTCTTGAGACTAGGATGTCTATATGTTATGGTGCATGTGATCTCCTAGTAGGAGATGGTTAGATCATGTCATCATGTTTATGTTCCTGATTCATGATTAGAGATTTTACATTGATCTTGTGTAGTTCTCTTAAGTATTGGGTACATTAATCATTTGCTTGATTAATTCATTATAGTGCTATGTTTCATTTGGAGTTTGGCATGGATTGGTTGGTTATAGGTCCTCATGGATACTTGGAGAAATAGGTGAGGCTTGAGTTCTCTTGTGGTAAGAGATATATGTTGGAATGGTTACTTGTAAGAAAAGCTTTTTCAATAGTAAAGACCGAGAAGCCTACGCCCTGGTTGGACATGAGTTCAACACACTTGGCGGTTTCACATGCCTCCAAAGAAGTAGTTTGGATATAGAGACTTGGGAAAGGTATTGGTTTTAATTGCAAGTAAGTTAAACTTGAATGTGATAGTTAGAGTGCTATGTGTTTAGCCAAAAATCCTATGTATCATGCTTGTACTAAGCATGTTGATGTTCAGTTTCACTTTGTACAAGAAATGGTTGAGAGTGGGGAGGTATTAATTGAGAAAGTTGACACTTTAATTAATCTTGTAGATTATCTTATGAGACCAGTTCCTACAGATAAGTTCTCTTGGTTTTAATCATTTGCTTGGAGCTTCATGATTATGTAGGTTGCATTTGAAGTTGGCATGGATTGATTAGTTGGTGCAGGAAGGCCATTGGCCTTGAGTCTTGTACTTGATTTATAATAATAATTCATGGTTTATAATAATTTCAATGTATAATGTCAAGTGGGAGAATGTTGGGAATAGGATGCCATTTAATTGCAATCCTAAACATTATTTCATGTATCTCCTAAGTCCTTGGAAAGTGTTCCCCAACACTAGGATTAGAAAGAGATTAAATTTCAATGAAATAAACATGTTAATTGACATTTGTAATTAATTATAAATGATAGGAACATGTGGGGATGCCCATGAAGAGCTCCTAAAAAATATGAGCACATGGGGCACCCACATGGAAGGTGGAACTCACCTTGAGTTAAGTTAACTATTTGGAGTAAAAGATAACACTTCACTAATGCATGCAAAGATCCTAGAAGTTAGGGATTGATGTTTGATGTTTACATGTATGAAGTTCAGTTTAGTTCAGTTCAGATCAGTTTAGTTCAGTTTAGTTCAGTTCAGTTCAATTCAGTTATGGTTCAGTTATCTTTAGTTGCATGTAGTTAGTTTCAGTTAAATGCTGGACTTCAATTGACTTGGAATGCATGACTAATGACTTGAGTTGCATGACAGATAATAGGTGATACATTCAGTTAAGTGGGGATGATCAATCATGCATGATATTTGCATGAATTGATGGAGAGATATGTTTCAATTAATAGAGATTGACTTGGACCCACCTTGGGCGCCCAAGTTGAAATCTTGGAGTTAACACTTTTGCATGATAAGATATTTTATAAGGTTGAGTTAAGTGGGTCCATTCTTGGGCACCAACTTTGAGGATAAGCTTACAAGATATCTTTGGAATCAATGTTGAGTTATGACTTCAGTTTGGGACGCCCAAATGGATAAAGGACTTGTTTTGACATTGTTCTTCACGGTAGAACTCTACTTGCAAAGAAAAGGCATGGGTTTTGCGAGATAAGCATTGCGCTTTGTAATTGTAAACTCTTTGGAGTTTACAAGGCTCATTATTGTCTATTTATTGCAGCAAGTTGAAGAGAGTTTATTAGATTTTATTGCAAGCTGTGAAGAAGATTTGTTGAAGGAAAAAGAAGGATCTAAAGCAAGGATTGGAATTATTGTAATCTTATTCTGAGATTAAATAACACATTGATTCTTGGTGTATTTTTTTTCCCGAAAGGGTTTCTCCACAATATATGTTGTGTAACTTCTATCTTTTGGTCTTATTCTTCTACAATCTTCTGTCTAATTTTATAAATGGTAAAATGAATCTAAACAAATAATCATCAACAAAGAAATTGTAACAAAGAACACTTATTTAGATCTACAGTATAATAGATTTACAAGTTTTAAAGGTACATAATTGCCTCCATTTTCAACAATGTATACATTCCTTGGCTAAGTTTTTTATTAGCCTCTTGTATATTCCATATGATGACATTATATATCTAATTTTGATTGTATAATGACATTCAACTTTTTTGACATATATATGAGATGGCTCGGATGCGATTTATATGATGTGATATTGTTTTATTTTACCTTATGTGTTATGGATGTATGGATGCATATGGTATGGATGCAATTAATGATCATGCTATGATGTTTTATTATGTATGTGATGTTAGTGGTGTATGGTATGAATGTATATGTAATGCATGATGAATCTATTTATATGGATGCATTTATATGGTTATGCAATGGATGATAATGCAAATGTGATGTTATGAGATGCTTAGAATAAAAAATCTATATTATGCAGATGATAATGCATGTGAGATGGAATGTAATGCAATGAATATGTTTACTTATTTTTTAGTATCTTTTCCATGTGGTGTATGATGATGCAAGATGTATGTATTAATGATGTAAAATGTAATGATTTTAAGATGCTTAGAATAACAAATCTATATTATGTAAACACCTTAAATGATAATGCAATGATGGATGATGTTTCCTATTATGATGATATCTATGATTATGCAAGATACTGATGGTTTGTGGATGCAGGATGGATGCAAATAGATTTTGTTCAAATGTCATGATACCTTGTTAGTACATGGAAAAGATAGAAGAAACAAAGGGATCAACCCTTAATTCCAAGAAGATGCAGAAGTTCAACAAGTCTATGAGTCGTCGAGACTTTATTAGATATGATGTTTAGTGATGATGTGTTTTTTGCTTATCAAGGATTGGGGACGTAAAGAGCTCAACTTTCCTTATGTTTGATAAAACACATAGATACGATGCATCAAGGTATAGATAACTAGGATGGTGTTGTACCTAGTGAGATGGATGTTGACTTAGTAAATAGATAGGAGTATCCTTGTTCACACACGACATACAAAACTTTGTAAGGATGTACTTCAGAAATTTCAAACACCTTCAATCAAAATATAGAAAGGAAAAACCTCCCAATGTGATAGTTGACAAGACATCTAAAACACCCTCCTACATACCCAACAGAGCATGAACACCAAGGTTATATTACAAGAATATCCAACAAGCACAACAAACAAAAGATAATGATCGATGCTCCATTCCTTTCTCTCTAAATTGTTTTGATTAGACATCATTGAGAGGTTATTGGAATGAGAACAATAAGATAAATCAAACAAAAAATATCAAGTAAACAAACAAGCTAATGTTCTTCATACCTCTAGCCAAGACTAAACTATGGTGATACCTAATGTTGATGTCCATTGTAGGAAAGATATAACCTTGGACATGGTGTTATCAGATGATTTTGAAACTAACGTGATCATGGGATATTGATACCAAGAATTGACCAACTTGTTTACTTATTGACCTAGACTTAAGACCTTGATGTTTGAGTTTACACTTTCAATTTACTATACTCATTTTTATTGTTTTTCCAAAGGTTGAAGATGACAATTGATTTATTGTGAGTGGATTTTTATTTCCAGTGAACGTGAAATGGAATGGATGATTTTGGGTTTTTTGAATATTTTTGGTATTTTGAAATGTTTTGAGGTTGTTTTTGTATTTTCGAGATGTTTTACAAATGTTTTGATTTTTTCAAATTTTCCAATGTTTTGGTGTTTTATGAGATTTTGACCAAGAACCCAACCTAAGGACCTATCCTAGGGGCCTCGAAGGTTGATCAATAATTATCCTTACCTACGTTATATATGTAGAGACCACATCGTTCGACTAACACAGACTCGTTTATTATGAAGATATCAACAAATGGATTGTCAATTTATTATGACAGACTCCTAAAGGACTAACCTAATGTGTCTCGAGGACTGATCAATGATTAGTCTTACCTACGTTCAAGCTCAGAGACTCGTAGTTCGACATGATGACTCAATTTTTGGATTTTTGATATGTTTTGGATGTTTTTGGATTTTTTGATGTTTAAGGAAGATTTCAAGAATATACATGAATCTGATCCAGTGTAGGTATAACGAGATGCCCCAACGTGATGTGATATACTACCTCGAGATAGGCAGGACAAACTGACCTTACGAGTATGCCAAGTAGTACTAGAATGGAACATGATACCGACACAAGATCAAGCTATGACATAGACACGGATGGGGGATGGAAATGATTTTTTTCTTAACTATTTTCAATCCCTTTTCTAATTTTTTTGGATTTTTATATTTTTGTATTTTTTTGTATTTTTGGAATTATGCCTTGCAAGCTTAGGCATAAAACTTTTTGAGATGTGAGTCGTTGATGGTATCCTGCAAGGGCTCACCTTCTGGTGTGGATAACTGATACGCTACTAACTTGTAGCTCGTCATGATGATGAAGGGCCCCAACCAATTTGGTTCAAACTTGCCCTTGTTTTATGGATTTGGTACATTCTTCTAATTTTCTCTCAAAACAAGCTCTCCAACTTGGAAGGACCGACTCTTGATCTTCTTATTATAGTTCTTTTTGAGACGGTTCTAGTACACTTGTAGGTGGTTCAAAGCATCCATGTGTCGCTCATCCAGTAGTTCCAGCTTGTTCAACCATGACACATGATATTCCTCATCAGTAATGAGATTCTATAATGATATCCTTAGGGATGGAAGCTTGATCTCAATGGGAAGGATGGATTCTAATTCATAGACCAGGGAGAAGTGGGTTGTACCTATTGGTGTGCGGATACTCATTCGATAGGCCCATAAGGTAGGGTTCAACTGTAGGTGCCAATCACGACCGACTTCATTAACTGTTTTCTTGACGATTTTTTGGATAGTTTTGTTGGAAGCCTCAACTTGGCCGTTACCCTGGGGGTAATAAGGGGTGGAAAAGTGATGTTGGCTATTGAATTTTTGGCATAGTTCACTGACATCCTAGTTTTTAAAAGGTGTTCCATTATCTAAGATAAGGGCTTCTGGAACACCGTAACGGAAAATGAGGTAGTTCATGATGAATTTTGATATTTGCTTCCCTGTGATATAGGTCATGGGGATGGCTTCCACCCACTTTCTGAAGTACTTTGTAGCGGTGATAATGAACTTGTGTCCATTAGATGAGGTGGGTGTGATTTTTTCGATGAGATCGAGCCCCCATTGTGAAAAAGGCCAAGGTGTTATAATCAGTTGGAGCTCCTGAGCTAGTGCATGGATGAGGTCTCCATGTTGTTGGCATTGAATACATTTTTGGACATAGTCGTTAGCTTCCTTCTCCATAGTAGGCCAGTAGTACCTAGTCCTCAACAATTTCTTGTCCAAGGTCATACAACTAGAGTGCGAACCACAAATGTTGTCGTGTACCTCTGTGAAGGCAATCAAAGCTTCCTTAGGGTTAAGGCATCGTAATAGGGTTCCTTCGATACTCCTACAGTAAAGGGTGTCACCTACGATGACCAAGTGGGAGGAATTTTTAATGAAGGTTCTCTTGAGGTTTGGGGTGATTTCGGTGAGGAG
Organism: Sequoia sempervirens; assembly: GCA_007258455.2. Lineage (NCBI taxonomy): Eukaryota > Viridiplantae > Streptophyta > Pinopsida > Cupressales > Cupressaceae > Sequoia > Sequoia sempervirens. The sequence goes on along the minus strand of VDFB02120214.1, from coordinate 60,159 downwards.
GATTCCTATTTTCAAGTAGGTGAATATGTCATGGTACCAAGGATCACCGATACCAACGATTTCACACACGAACTCAGACTCTGGTACCTCAAAATTTGGTGCAAGAAATTCAAGTTTATGGACGTTCCATGGGATATCTAACAACGATCTGATTGTAGCCATAACGTCAGTTGTTCTGTTGTTTACCCTCAATATCTACTCAAATTTTATGTTGATGAAGAACTCCTTGAGATCCTCCACCAGCTTCTTGTACGAGGTAAGTTTATCATCCTTAGTTTGATATTCATCATTGACCTGGTTGATAATCAGTTGCGAGTCCTGATAAACTTTGGGTGCCATGATTTTCCATTGTACTGCAATCTGAAGTCCCATGACAAGATCCTCATACTCTGCAATATTATTGGTGCAAGGGAAAGATAAATTGTATGATTTTGGGATATAATCCCCTTGTGTGATAAAGAGGATTCCTGCTCCTTACCCATGTTGTGTGTATGATCCATCGAAATATACCTTCCAATTATTTTTTACACTAAGGTTGAAAATGGACTCATCTAGAAACTCTAATACTAGTGGGTTCTCAGCATATATAGTTGCTTCAGCCAGTTGATCTACAATTACCTACCCCTTGATGGCTTTTCATTCCAAATATTCAAGGTTGTATTCTGTTAAGATCATGACCCACTTATCCATTCATCATGTGAGTGTTGCTTTAGAAAGTAGATACTTTAGGGGGTCAATCTTGGTGATGAGCTTTATCTGATGAGCCAATATGTAGTGCCTAAATTTTTGTGAGGCAAACACTACTACAAGGCAAGCCTTCTCAATGAAGATGTAGTTTAGCTCGTTTCCCACCAAGGTTCTACTGATATATTTGTTACCTATTTTTCACTCTGAGCTCAAACAGGTAGAGCTAGATGAAGTTCGTCATGTATAGGTACAAAATTTTTCATGTTTTGTTGATTAAGTGTTCATTGACCATCATTGACATCATCTTACATATGAATCATAGTTTTATTGTGCAAGCATTTAAAACAGAAAATTGAGAAAATTTGCATAGTGATGCTTTTATTCATTTTGTAAAAAATGTTGAATTCCACACAAGCCGTGGAAGTAACTTTTTTGATTTTTTTACAATCAAATAAAGAATGCATAAACAATGGTATGCTATACAACTGCAAATAATGAAAGCATAGGGTAGAAGATGATTCGTCATTTCCTGAATGACGAATCGTTGACGGTTGAGGTTCAGTTGTGACGCTAGCTCTAGCTCCATTTCCAGCTTCAGCTCCATTTCCAACTCCAAAAGCATCTGCATGAAAGGTTAAAATGACGTTAGAGATGGGCTATAAGAAATGACGGATCAAATCATATCATATGCCTATGCTACTGACAGGAATATAAGATACAGTCGATCAGGCATCCATCAGATGATTGAAAAAATCAAGAAGAAAGAACGTAATTCAATGGAAGCTTTCAGCTTCTTTTATTTTGCTAACATGTTTATTTCAGTGTGCAGGAACAGGTTCATCATGTTCGAGATCATTTCATCAGATATGTGGAGTAAAACGGGCTCCCACAAGGGTTGAGCCCGGCATATCAAAAGGATACACTCTCAGGTTACATACGAGAGTTCATTAATATTATTAAAACAGTCTTCAAACGAGCTACTGAAATAAAGAAATAGTCAAATAAGCAGCTTTATTTCAAACAGATTCAGGAAAAGAAGCTTGAGCATACAGTATAACTTTGCTCTTCATATCAAGAAGGGATCAATCAATGTTGCACTCATTAATTTCATTTTTTGTTTATGCTCTACTTTATATTTTTCACATTACATCTAAATAAAGTGTTGAGCCTCTTTGCATTGAAGAGAAATAGAATATTCAAGTATTGGAATGCTTTCATAAACCATACCACCGTACAGGACAGATTTGCAACAATCCAATTTTCTACAAGTTCTTCAATAGAAAGCAGCAAATTTTGTTTTAAGTCAGCATTTAAGAATATGGAGGATACAGTTTCATCAAATTGACATGTTGTTTCAAGTTCCAAATGAGATCATGCTACAGGGTAATGTCTTCGTCACTTTGACTGTATGCAGTTTATTGAATCATGAGTCTGAAAGATAGGCCCAATTGTTGTTAATATGGTTGAGAGAAAGTTCAGATTTAACGATATTCACAGCTAATTTTAAATAGCAAATGATAGTTCCAGCTATTACCAGTCATTGATATGCTCACGAGGTATAGAATGATAATGGAAGATATATATGAAGTGTAGTGGAACTTTACTTTGCACAATGAGGCATTATCGTTCAAAGAAAAGGTATACAATGTTACAAGTGCTAGAAAATCAGCAATGCAGTATGAGTTATTCAACATTAACATAAATGGAACATCTTTTTTTTAATGGCAGGCCTTATTTGCAAAGATACAGAGAAGCAGTTTTTGCATGAGTAAAATTCAGTCACAAAAGACCAAAGGGCAGTCATGATGCAGTCATTTTATAGAATGTTGCTCTTACTTTATATTAGAGAAATGTATAACATAAGATTATGTTATAATAAAAACAGCAAATACAATCATGATGGAGGATAGTGTGGTTGAATTTCATATGCAAACCCATAAGTAACTGTCCAGGTAGATCAAGTGCAAAAGCTCATGAAAATATCCAGCACAGAGCAACACACTAAATAAAGATCAAGCTTCTATCGGCAGCCAGTTTACACAGAAAATAGGTTAAATAATGGCTCAAGTTTGAAGTCTCTTGTTCCTTGGTGGAGATTTCGACCCACAGAGGTTAAAATCAGAATCCTCTTGTTTCCAACTCAAACCCTATCTTTATGCGTGGAAGTGCTAAGTCCGCAGCTGTATAAGCCAAAGAAATGCTTCAAAATGAAAGTACAAATACCCAGATGAAAGGAGAAAATTGTGGTTGTATACCCATTAAGAGCACATGAAATTGAAGTGTTTCACTATTGTGAGTTTAGAACAAACTATCTTTTACAAAGATTAAAGAGAATCGAGATAGCCACGGCCTGAGAATTCAATACAATGCCTCGAAAATGAACAAGAGTGTTCAGATCTGTACAAAGAAGACTTACCACGCAATTTTTCAGAGAGTCTTCAAGAAATCAACAGAAGGCAACATTAAGTATGTAGATTGAGCTCGCATCTAGTTCACATGGCGGCCAGAACAAAGGAAAAATACAGAAAAACATCAGATAAAATCATAGTCGTTGTTGTATAAATCAGGAAATGATTCAAAATGATAAGAAGTTTGCGTTTTTATGAAGGATCAAAGTCATTACGCTTTTTTTTTCCTGTTAAGTTTCTTCAGAAATAGCAAAGCATGATGAAATTTTGAGCCCCAGTGTCAAGAAATTCTCAGAAAACCTTACTCATGGCAGCCGACTTCCTCCAGAAGCTTCTCTAAGTCAAATGCAAAAGAGTGATAATGACTTTTAGGGTTCGATGGTGCTTTTTTTCATTCACCCTAATTACTCTTTGCATATTTTTTGTAATGATTTTTAATAATCATTTTGTTTTTTAATTATCCTCATAGTCATGTTTTTGAAGTCAATGTGCCTAGAAAATGGTCAGCCTTATCAAGCAATGAATTTTATGCTAAGTATTATGGCAGAATATTAAATCCTTATCTATGCCAAGTGTGGTCAAATGGTGGTCTTAGTGAAAGTGCGAAATACATGCTAAATGTGACTTGGGATCTTGATGAGATAAGTTAGCTTTATTCTTTTTGTTCTTATTTGCATAAATAATGTGATAGATTAATTGAATGATGAAATAAATCATTTAATTAATTTATCACCTAAATGAAAATAAGAATATTATGTAAAGCTAAGACATATATTACTCCAGTTCTACATCAGTTTCAACTGAAGACTTAATGAGAAGGATGTGCATGGGTGGATTGATACAAACAAGGTGAAACTTGAATGCTTTAGCCCACTTTTTCAGGGATTTCAGTCCAGTTCGAGCTGCAGATCATTTTCATGCTTTATGACTGCCAGTTCAAGTTTGTGTTCACTCATTTTTGCATGAGTTTGAGCCACTTTTTCAGGGATTTTCACTTGTGCTTGGATTTCGCATTGGATTTGTCATATTTTCACTTTCAGATCACTTTCAGTTGCTATTCATGCACTTTGGAGTTCCTTTCATATTGTATATATTGAAAGAGTTTATCTTTTTCAATCTAGTTCTTGTTTTTCAGCCTTTGCACTCTGCAAAGCGAATCATCTTGTAACTCATCATTTTTTACAGATTAATACAGCAGTGTTTTACAGGTTCAAATCATGTTATTGCAGAGAATTCCTTTAAGTTTTAGTATTTTAGAATTCGCCTTCAAGTTTCAAGCATCTTTGTCATATGGGATTGATCGAAGTGATTATTGTGTTTACAATTTATGAAACCTTTAAATGTTTTTGTCTCCTTAATGAATTTTGTATGCATCCTAGTTTAAGTCCACTGGTTAAACATTGTGCTAATCAATAATTGAACAGTCTAGTTGTGGGAATTATATTTTCCTTCTATGACTGTTTCTGTAAAAGCTTTTGTTTAAAACATTCAAGTGTTTAAGCTTCCAGATCTAGTTGTGCGAATGAAAATAGTGAGTAATTGTTCTGTGAGTTAAGTCTGCATATTGAATTCTTCGGTGTATCACCTTAGTTAAAGTTTCATAGTTCAGAACTTCGATTTAGTCTTTCTCTCTTTTCCTATAGATCACTCAGTTATTAATTAAAAAATTAAATAGGAACCAGCCTAGAATCTGGAGGTCTAATTCATTATAGGATACCCACAGCCTGGAATTAGTTCCAATGTTTCAACAGATTGCTAAATTTAATCATTCAAGCGTTCGGGTGCAATCTGATTAACAACAATATTAAATGACTCTTTCCTTCCCTATTTCATCATGTTGAGCTAGGAGAGCCCCAAGTGTTGTTGTCATAGTTGATATGTAGAGAATCAATGGTTTTTTTTGGATTGGTGGCATGAGGACTAGTGGTGTTAGCAAGTATTCCTTGATTTGATTGAATTCCTTATCGCACTTTTCATCCCATTTATATGCTACCCCTTGTGGAGGAGATGAGAATATGGGATTGTTTTATTTGCTAACTATGCTATGAACCTTTGGATTGAGTGAAGCCTTCCCTGCAAACCCCTCAACTGTTTCAGTGTTCGTGGTGTTTCCATATCGAGGATTTCTTTGACTTTTGCAAGGTCTATCTTGATTCCCCTCATTGATACAATATACCCTAGGAGCTTCCTTGATTGCATGTCGAAGACACATTTCTTGCGATTGAGTCATACCTTATATTCTTCTAGTCTGTTGAAGATTGGGCCTAGTGTTGATATGTGGTCTTGACATTTTCTTGATTTGGTTAGTATGTCATCTAGATAGTCCTCTACATATTTTAGGATGCTGTCATGAAAAATCAGAGTAATAGCCCTTTGGTATGTGGCTCCAGCATTCTTTAACCCGATTGGCATCATATTCCAAAAATAGGTGCCTCATGGACAAGTGAAGGTTGTCTTATGTTGGTCATCCTTTTCAATCATAACTTGGTTGTATCCTAAAAATCCATCCATCAATGATAGCATTTTGTGCCTTGTCGTCAGATCTACAATCATGTCTATGTTAGGATGAGGGAAATCATCCTTAGGGAATGCTTTGTTAAGGTCCCTGAAGTTGGTGTAGATTCGGATGCCCCCAGTGGGCTTGGAAACAGGTACAAGGTTGGAAACCCATTCTAGATAATCAATGGGTCGTATGAAGCTAGTGTCAAGGAGTTTTTGCAACTCAAGCTTGACCAATAAGGCGATCTATGGATGCATCTTTCTCAATTTATGTCTCATTGGTTTCGCCTGTGGATAAACTACTAAATGATGGACTACTACCTCTGGATCAAGGCCTAGCATGCTAGCGTATGTCCATCCAAATTTTACTTTCCTTTCCTTTAGAAATGTTGCTAGGTTCTCTTGTTCCTTAGTCAAAGGTGACTCAGCATAGAAAGTAATGTGCGGTGTCCCTTAAGTTCCCAAATTGACTGGGTTGCATTTTTCTGCCAGTACTGCTGATTTTTCCTAATGGATGACACTAAGGGGAAGATTGAATCCCTCATCCTTTGGCGCCTCAAATAGGTTTTCACCATCAGATATGTCCTTTATTTTTACTATTTTGGGATTATAAAGTTCCACAATGTGGTTTTCACTTAAAGATCGAGATGTTACTCTTAGATTTTCTATTTTGCGACTAAGAGATTCAATCATTTCCCCATAGTACGCATGTGTGTCCAACTCTATGTCAAATGCTTCTTTGTGATTGCCATATAGTAGCTCATCCTATAGTCCCATGAATTATGAGAGAGCCTCATTATTTTCAAATGTATCTAAGATTGGTGGTCCTTGTTGGTCACAATCGATAAGTTGGAGGTAAACGAGTTGTAATTTGGTGGCTTGGGTATTTGACTCGAAAGACATGGCGGTGATCAAAAAGAGAGAGGAGTCCTCAAATACCATGGGTAAATTGGAGATGGGATAATCAAAGGGACTACTAAGCAATATGGGTACTGATGAGGAAGCTTTGACTATTTTAACAGAAGAACCTTTGCCAAGTATGGTTATCTTCTTAGGGGTACATCTGAGGCCAAGATTCTTAAGGTGCTTCTTAGTAATGATAGGTTCTAACAGGTCATTGTCATTTTTCCTGAGCTTCTCATTTTTGTTGTAGCCCTAGCCAAATATTAACTATAGACCTTTGTTGTTTTCTTCCATGGGAAGATCTGGTATCGGTCTTTCATATTGATATAACAGGCTTCATACATCTTTTTCATCCACCACCTCTTTGCTTAGGTCTCCCCACTTTTTAAAGGTGGTGGATTCTACTTTGAAGGTTTGAGATGTGTCGATTGGTTGTATTTTTCCATGAGATCTAGGAGATTGAGGTAACTCTCCTATCACAAAGGCACTCTTTTTCATTTTATAGTCCCCACACCTATTATCTTGGATTACAGCCTTGACATCTGAGATGTTCTGAATGGTAGGTGTCTTTTTCTCAGAAGTGGAGGCTAAAGTGGATGGGTTGATATATGGAGATGTGGGTCCTTCGTTATTTTTTGGAACTTGGGGAATCTTGTAATACTTGGCCTCCAAATTTTTGCAATAATAGAATGGTATGAGGTCACCATGGATTGTGACTTCTTGGTTTTGGTAAGAGAATTTAACACATTAGTGGAAGGTGGATGCGACAACTTCCATCCCATGGATCCATGGTCACCCTAGGAGTTTGAGGTCAAGGACCTAGCAAGTAGTTTCCATGATTGTTGGCCCCACTTGGATAGGGAGTTGGATGGTGCCTTGAGACACTTTTTCTTGATCATCATAAGTCCTTATGGTGATACCTTTTTCCTTTTTCGATGGCATATTCTGAGAATCCTAGATTCTTTATTAGTTGTAGGGTATAAATATTCAAACCCGCACCCCCATCCACCAAGACTCTTTTGACTTTGTTCTTATGGACTAGAACTTCTAGATGGAGCATGTGATTAGGAGATGGTTAGGTCAGGAGATCATGCTCAAAAAATGTGAGGAGATACAGTGTAGTGATATGTTTGACTATAGCTTGAAATTGGTCTGCATCAAGGTCTATGGGAATGGAGGATGCGACCAATGCCTTCTCTAGGATGTCCCTATGTGTGGGCGATATTTTAAGCAACTCCATGATGGAAATCTGGGTGGGGGTCCTTTTTAGTTGTTCCAAGACGTTGTAACCACTAGGGTTTGATTTCAGATTGGCAGCTGGTGCCTTGGGTGGTGGTGAAGGTCCTGGGATAGAAATTATGCTGCTACATGTGGTGAAACCACACTTGGCTCTAGGTCCTTTGATATTGACAACTGTCACCCATTCATCAAATGATACAATAATATGGTCATAGATATAGTTCACATTGTCGTAACTTTTTCCTTTACCATTGTTTTTTCCTTTATTGTGATCCAACATTGGATTCGTGTATATTTTGAGATATTGATTCCCTGCTAGTTGTTCAATGGTTATAACTTTGTCATCAATAAGATCTTGGATCATATTTTTGAGTCTCATACAACTAGTTGTCATGTGTCCCTTTATTTTGTGAAAGTCGAAAGGGTGCTTCTCATTAAACCATGGTGGTTTAAATTGAGACTCTTGGTAATTTTTCGTAAACAGGGAGTTTGATGAGATTTGCTTGTACTAGCTATTGCATGACAAATTCAATTGGCTCCCCAAGGGGTGTATATTTTCATTTTTGGGGGATATTTATTCTTTGGGGGTTGTCCCCCTTGAGCATTGACATTGTTGATAGTTTTATTCTTGGGTTGTTGTGATGGGTTGGTTTGTGGGTTGTTTTGTGTGCTAATTTTTGGTTGTTGGTACATTTTTTGTCGTGTATTCTACCTTGGGGCACTAATAACAACCTTGGCATCAATGACACCATCGTTGGTAACATTCTTGTTCTTGGACCACATGCGAGGTTTGTCATTGTAACTTGTCGATGGTCAATTTTATTGGTACGTGGGTGTGCCCCCTTGTGCTATAAGGGCTCTTTCGATGTTGAGTGCTTTGGGGATCAATTGGTCATAGGTTGTGATGTATTGCATTTTCAAGTGGAAAGACAAGCTCCCTTCAAGGTTGGAGATAATGGTCCCAATTTGTTGTTCCCCTGGCATGGACCATTTGCTCTTGCTACCTCTTGATCTCCATCTTTGTAGGAAAGCCGCAAATTTCTCTCCTTTATCTTGTTTAAGTCCATATAGTTCTTCTAGGATTACCTCCATGTCTAGGTTGAAGGAGTAGTTTTCGATGAATAAATCTACGATTTCCTGGAACTTTTTAATTCTGGGAGGTAAGCGAGAGAAACATTCCATAGCGGGACCATCCAAGCTTCGAGGGAAGAGCCACATAAGATAAGAATCATTGTATGCCACCTTCATGCAATGTACATGAAACTCTCTAATATGGTCCTCAAGATTTCCCTTTGATGAGTCCAACTAATGGCTCAATTTTGATAGGGTTTATTATATATTTTTTGTTGCTACCATAGACTTTGGCACTTGGTTGTTCACATTTTCCTTGTTATTTCTGTAAAACCATAAACCTTGGGCATAAGTTTATCCTTGTGACTTTTAATGACATTAACATGCTATGTGAATTATCTATGCTAATTTTACATGTGGATTGAATGGATGTTACTTTGAGGTAATTCTGGATATGAAATTGTTTGTGCGTACTAATGTCATTATGCAGGTTTTCATTAAGATGCTTATGCCAATGAAGATTGCAAAGTGGAAGGAACTCCTGCCAGTTGGTCGGTTTCCAAGAAAGTTAAGAAGATCATTAAGAGGTCAAAAGAGGGAAATTTTCCAATCGAGGGAAATTCCTAATTCGAATAAAAGATTGTAACTACCTTTTAATGGTCATATTTGTTTGTTGAGCAAATATAGGGAGTGTGTTGTGCTGGATTCTTGTTGGGAAAGTCTTCTTTGACCAAATTTGGCGCATGCATAACTTCCTCCATCTTTTTATATGCTTTCAATAAGTGGCATCCTCCTATTTTGATGAAGTCGACTGCTTAGGTAGTTAGGGTTGATTAATAGTTTTTCTCTCTATAAATAATGGTCAGATGCCCCTTTTCATAAGGTTGGATGTTCTAAGTGCTTGCATTTTCCAGTTTTAGTAATACAGTCATATTGCTGAGATATTGTAATCATGTTTTCAAGAAATAATATGATATTATGAGTTGCTACATTTGAGTTAGCTTAAGGGAGAATCACTCGAGGGGGCCCACTTGGTTAGAATTCCACCTATTTAGTTTAAAATTTATTTTATATTAAGTAATTAGTTTTAGTTTCAACAACTGTCTGTTCCTACAGCCACTGAAATTTTGTTATGTGACTATTCCTGCAGCTAAGGCAGACTGAGTAGTTTCCTATCTGTTTGATGATATTTCCATTTCTATCTTTCATTTTCAATCCAATTGTTGATGCCTAGTGTAATTTTTGATTCATGTTCAATGCTTAAGTTGATTTCTTTACAACATTTGGTTTCCAGTATTGTTTTTTTTCCATTTTATGGATGACTACAATAGAGTCCTAGTGCACATACAGTGCTGACCCATTTCAAGTTTACGTCCCTGGGTTGACAATGAAATGCACCTTCATGATGAGTAAGCTAGCTACTTAGTGCAGATGTCCAATCTCTAAGTCACAACTCTAAGGGCTTAGATATTAAAGCATTAGAGGAGGCCAACATTTTTGGAACTATTGCCAAGGATGGTGTCAAACTAGGAAGTTCTTTGGAGTCATTGATAGTTTCTTTCTTGTTGTAGTATTTATGAAGTTTGTTCTTAACACACCCTTCATTTAGGAAAGTAATGACCTGCTACTCTTTAACCAATTCTATGTGTGAGTTGGTTGGTACTGAGTTGATACCACATGCATAGAGGAAGGAGAAGAGATGCTTATGGGAGATTCCTTCCTAATGGCCCTGATCCCTTTCAGCTAGTTGAGCTTCAAAATCTACTAAGAGACAAAGAAGAAGAAGAGGCACATCGTTTTGTTGATGCATTTCCCAATTTGACCAGTTCTAACACTTCCTCTAAAGACCAAAATCTGATTGAAAATCCACTTGCTTTGGAACTCCATCAAGCAGGCATGGCTGATGTGAATAGAAACAGACCCAACCAACCATCTTTTCCATTCACCATCACTCATCATAATGAAGTTGATAACCTCAAAAATATCCCTTCTTCAATCCTTCCTAATTTCTATGGGATTGTCACTGAAGAGCCTGACACTTTCCTATTTGAGTTTGACATCCTCTACAGAAGCTATGACTATACCACTGATGCTCATAGGCTTAAGTTGTTTCCTACCACCTTGAAAGAAGCTACATTAATATGGTTTATGAGCTTAGGTAGGAATACTATAGAGACTTGGGATGATATGAAAACAAAGTTTCTTGAGAAATACAAGTAATATTGTAGGGGCAGTGATATGAGAGGAGATGACATCTTTAGGATGCAACAAAAGGAAGATGAGAGTTTGGAGGACTACATTTCAAGGTTTTTGTTTCGCCTGCAGAAATCCCCACATCATACGCTTAATGAAAAGTCTCAAAAGCTATTCTTCCTTAGAGGGATCAATGACAGTTGCATTGATGCTTTGGACCTAATGGGAGGAGGAGATATCACCCAACTTCCTTGGGATGATATTAAGAAGATCTGTCAAAACTATTCCAGGGTAGCTTCAAAGAAAGGAAGAGGTTACCAATCCTCTATGGGTAAATCATCCACCAATGGAGTTTCAAGGATGGAGATTACTCACTTTTTGGTATATTTCAAGCAAGACATCATAAATAATCTGGCTACCCAACTAGATACACTTCAAGAAAAGAAGAAACATGAGGCTGCAGAGGCAATGTTGGCAGAATATTGCCCTCATTGCAAACAAAAGAAGGATTGCAGATGCAAAATGGTAGCTAACATTGACAACAAGTAGATCCCACCTAGGTTCAAGCCAATCCAGGGAGATGATGATCAAGTCTACTACATTGCACAAAGGAGACCATGGTCCCCAAGACAAGGTATGCCACCAGATCTGCTATCTTTTGTTGGGCGTTATTTTAATTCTTATGCATCTGGTAATCAATGGAAACCCCCATACCCATCCAACTATGGAGGATATCCACCTCAACCTTGGAGAAACCCTCCAAATACCTGGCCCAATCACCAAAAATCTTCACCCTAGTGGCAACAATCTTAGGGGAATTGGAGGCAATTCCAAGGGAATTGGCAACCACCCCCAGGAAACTGACAACAAACATCCCAATGGAGGGGAGGACAACATGGCCAATTCATACAAATAGTTACATGTAGCCACCTTCACAGCCTCGACAATCTACTATAATGCCTCCTCCTACTAGCTCAAGTTCAAGCACACCTAGACCTACTCAGTTACCAGCTCAGCCCACACCTAACCCAAATAACAAACCACAACAATAGCCAGTCTACTTTGCAGATCCTAATCAATTCCCTGCATATGTTGTGAGTGTGAGTGACATCCATCTACATTTAGGAACCACTTTTCCACCTCCTTCCACTCCTATCATCACCAAGCTTCTTGTAGAAGAAGAGGAGCATCAAAATGTCCCCATTCAGCCAAGTGTGCCTAAAAATATTGAACCAGTTCAGCAGACTGATCAAGATCCACCATTTCCTCAAAGGTTAGAAGTTGTTAAACAAAAGGAAGAGGAGGAAACAACCTTTGAAATTTTGGATCAGCTAAAACACATATTTGTTAAGATACCTTTGTTTTAGGCCATTAAAGATGTCCCCATATATGGTAAAGTAATCAAGGAAGCATGCCTCAAAAAGCTAGGGAGGAAAAAGAAAGACCGCATTATAGTTCATGTGGTGGGACAATTGGTAGATATCATGCTTGGGAAAGTTACTGTTCCTAAGTACACTGACCGAGGTAGTCCTGTGATCTGAGTTGTTATAAATGGAATCCAAATAAAGAATTCTCTAATTGATTTGGGAGTAGCAATAAATGTGATGACTAAGGATATCCTGCAGCAACGAAATGTTGCAAAAATGAGATCTACGCCTACTGTCCTACAACTTGCTGATAGTTCCACTATCAAACCAAATGGTATAGTAGAAGACCTTGTGGTCACACTAGACTCTTGGGAGTACCCAACAGATTTTATGATTCTTTCTCCTAAAGCTACACTAGGAGGGTATCCCATTATTCTAGGAAGGCCATGGCTAGCCACAACAGATGCTTAAATTGGATGTCAATCATGAGATATGACTATTTCTGATGGGAAAAGCACCAAAAATCTTGTTCTCTACCCTCTTGCTCAACCATCCCATGATATGGAAAACCCCATATGACCACATGTTGGAGAAGAGGTCGAGGAAGTCAATTCAGTGGCACAACTCATGATGATAGGAAGAAGTCCATTCATGCAGCTTCAGGAAGAAGATGACGTGTTGTCCCACATAATTTAGAACCATTGTGAGGTGCATGAAGAGTCACCCACTCATGAATCTGGTTCTGCAGGTCCAGTAAAGATACTTATGCCCACTCTTCCTACAACTGAACTTCTAGCAGCAACTGATATGCTTCATACATTGCTGCCACATGAAATAGAAATTCCAAGTATTAGTGAAACAACTATGATTGAGTTAACCAAACAAGTGCAAGTGTTAGAAGGGAAACATCTAAATATTAATAGCAAGTTGATTCAAGAGCAGCAGTTACCCCTGACAAATCTGTTGAAGACCCACCAGCATGCATTTGCATGGGACTACCATGACATGAAAGGATTGGATCCCAAGCTCTGTACTCATAGGATATCTATCAGAGATGAGTACACACTATTAAGGCAGCCACAAAGGAGAATCAACTCTGCATTAAGGGAGATTGTAAAAGGGGAATTACAAAAATCATTGGATGCAGGATTTATCTACCCTATCTCAAACAAAAAGTGGGTGTCCCCATTGGTGATTGTGCCTAAAAAGGGAGGTAAATGGAGATTTTGTGTTGACTACAGACAACTAAACTCTGCCACCAAAAAGGATCATTTTCCCCTTCCTTTCATAGACCAAGTACTGGATTCACTTGCGGGTAAGTAATATTTTTTCTTTTCTAGATGGATTCAATGGTTATAATAAAATTCAGATTGCACCGAAGGATCAAGTGAAGACCACCTTTACCTGTCCATGGGGGACTTATGCCTACTCAGTCCTTCCATTTGGTTTTTGTAATGCACTTGCAAATTTCCAAAGAGCAGTCATTAGTATATTTTTAGATATCTCCCATGATTGTATGGAGATCTATATGGATGATTTCACTACCTATGGTCCTAATTTTGCAGAAGCATTGGAAAATATAAGGAAACTTTTACAAAGATGTGAAGACCATAATCTATCCTTAAACAGTGAGAAATGCTTCATGATGATGCAGGAAGGAGTAGTCCTTGGCCATTACATCTCTAAAAAAGGAATTCAAGTAGACCCAACCAAGATTGAAGTGATTACCAATCTGCCTATTCCTGCAAAGCAAAAAGATATTAGAAGTTTCTTGGGACATGCAGGGTATTATAGGTGTTTCATAAAAGATTTCAATAAAATGGTAGCACCACTATACAATCTCCTAACCAAATATGTTGAGTTCCAATGGAAAGAGGATTGTGACAAAGCATTCTCTAATTTGAAAGCAACTTTAACTCATGCTCTTGTACTAAAAGGCCCTAATTGGGAGCTTCCTTTTCATATTCATACAGATGCATTTGATTATGCTATAGGAGTTGTCCTCAAACTGAAAGAAGGATCAATTGAGAATGCAATCTATTTTGTCAGCAAAAACCTCCAAGGGGTTGAGTTCAATTACACAGTGACAGAGAAGATATTGGAAGACATCTATGCCCTTAACAAGTTCAGGCACTACATAACAAGATATCAGATCTTTCTTCACACAGACCATGCAGCCATAAGATACCTCATGAATAATCCCTTGATTTCAATAAGGCTAGCAAGGTGGTTGTTGTTGATGCAGGAATTCGACATCACCATTGTTGAAAAATCAGGCAAGGCAAATGTTGTAGCAGATTTCCTCTCCAAATTGATTACATCATGAGACACTCAATTCATTGATGACTCTTTCCCTAATGAAAATTTATTTTCCTTCAGTCTGCATACACCTTGGTATGTTGATATAGCCAATTATCTGATTACAAGGACAGTTCCTCCTCATTTCTCTCCAAAAGAGAGAAGGGTGCTCATTGAGAAAACCTTTCCTTTCTCATGGATTGCAGGATGTTTATTCTACACTAGACCAAATCATTTCATGAGGAGATGTGTAAGGGAAGATGAAACATATGATATACTACATGCATGTCACAATGAACCCTATGGAGGGAAATTTGTAGCCAAGAGGACAACAATGAAAATTCTTAATACATGATACTACTGGCCCCCACACTTCATACTAGGAAGTGTGATAGATTTCAGAGGATGGGTCGGCCAACTAAATCTGATGAGATGCCTCTTTATCCCTAGGTATTCATCACTCCATTTGATAAATGGGGACTTGATTTTTTAGATCCCATTGATCCTCCATCAAATGAAAAATCCTACATCTTGGTTTGGACTGACTATGTGACCAAGTGGGTTGAGGTTAAAGCTATGAAACATGCCAAGGACAATAAGGTTGCAGAATTTCTTTATGAGGAAATCTTCACTCGTTATGGGGTCCCAAGGGAGATAATGACTGATTAAGGGGCTCAATTTATATCAACCCTTGTCATAGCACTAGTCAATGAATATAATGTGAGGCACAAGAAATCTACCCCTTATCACCCTCAAGCCAATGGCCAGTCTGAGGTGAACAATAGGGAAATTGAGGCAATTCTGACCAAAACAGTGGCTATTCATAGGAAAGACTGGGAAAATAGGTTTCCCGAAGCTATCTGGGCTTATAGGACCACCTGGAAGACAACCACAGGTTTCACTCCTTTTGAATTACTATATGGGAAGATAGCTATGATGCCTATTGAGTTTGAGCATAAAACTCTTAGGACTGCACTGGATCTTGGGATGGACATATCCAAGGGACAAAAGGATAGAGTCATGTAGTTGAATGATTTGGATGAGATGAGAAAGACATCCCTGCATCATATTGAGGTAGTGCAAAATCAGAGGGTCAAATGGCATGATAGATACATAAAGGAAAAGAAGTTCTAGCTAGGTGATGGGCACTCCTTTATGACTCCAGGTATCAAGATAATGCAAGAAAACTGCAGAAAAGGTGGTTAGGACTGTATGAAGTTGCAGAAGTCTTCCCCAACGGTGTTGTACAAATCACAACCATTGACCCTGTCAGATTCAAACTATTGGTCAATGGTCATCATTTAACGTTGTATCATAAACCAGCTTCCAAGGAGGAATTCATGCAACAATTTTTCAACACCAAACCTCCGAAATTCTTACAGCTGAAGGAAGCAGACCTAGTGTCCATCCTTCTGACTAATCTAGGTACACATGCAATCACTTCATAATAAATATTTCCACTTTTGTGAGAGTCCACTTCTTCACCAATAAATTCATCCACCCATTTGTCTCCATCTTCTCTCTCTTCCATAACTCCACCATCACTTCACTTCACCGTCATTTCATTCCATCACCACCATATTAATTGCTCAACTATACTTTAAAAGGTAACCAATACTTTCTCCACAATCCTTGCAAAGGATACTCCACGTTTTTAGGTACGTGCATGACAATCTGTTATATCTTAATTATCTTTAGTGCATTTATTTAATTATTGTAAATTAATGTGGATATTTCACATAGCATATAATTGTACCCCACCTTGTCAAATCATAATTACCACCCAGCCTGTGTGGACACATGCTCTAATTTACGTTGGGGGGGGAGTGTCAACTCACAGGTCCATGTGTCATCCATGTCAGCAAATTTGATATAAGCCAATTTGAATGAAATGTTGAAATGACGGCTTGCATGTGTGAAAGGACACTGAACTGCCACCATTTTTCTTGATGATACCCTTCATTTATGATTCCTTATTACCTTAGTCATAATATTAAGTCACCAAAAAGGTAAATTGCATATCACATTGGTGTTAGGACTTCAGAAGAGTTGCAGGAAGAATAAATTGGGTTTTCAAAGAAAGATTGCAGGAAAGGGAATTTTGCAGAAGTGCTTGTTTGATTGCGGGTAGTTGAAATAATGGGAGGACAGTTGATTAGGAATGAACCCACAGTTCATGATGTGGTAATGTAGGATGCACTTTCTCTGGTTGAGTTCAAGAATTGTGGATGGTTAGATTATTTTCTGAAACTTGACAGCTACAATGAGGACATTGCGCTAGAATTAGCACAAACACTCTCTGAGGGGAAGGCAATGGAAAAAGGGTTAGAGGTGATCGCTACTAAGGAGAGAATTATAGAGGTAATGGGTTTACCTACCGATGGAGAGCCATACCCTGCTACCAGAGATGCAAGGTCAGCCAGGGTTGAATTTACTGAACCCAGTGACCCTCCAATTGTTGTAGATAAGCAAGGTACGATGAGAACTTCTCTGCTAAAGCCATGGAAACAAGTATCCGTCCAAATTTTCAAGTATATTACTTGTGAGGGCCACCAATCATGCCTCCACTATGTGCATTTTAAGCTCCTAAACCATATGAGGCACAGAAGAAGAATGAACGTGCCCAATGTGCTCTATCACCTTCTTGCAATCATGACGGTCGAAATGCAAAAAGGTAGGGATAATTTTGTCTCTCACCATTGTTTGATAAAATTATTAGTAGAGAAATATTTGCAAGAGGTGTCTAATATGGCATGGGAGGAATTTGTAAGCATTGATCAGTTTAGACCAGAAAATGTATGTCCTAGAGGTCATCCTCAACCTCGTAGGGTTAGTAGGGGAGAGAGGGTTGCTAAAACCACTCCTGGAGCTTCAACCTCTAGTGCAAACCCTAACATAAACCTTCCTGCAGTTGAAGCTATAGAAATTGGTTCTTTTGAGTCAAAATATTCAAATGAGGAAAGTTCATCCTCAGATCTTGATGTTAATGCTCTTCCCAAAGACCCAATTCAAACTAGGGCTTCCCTTAGGAGAGAGGAGGCACAAATGAGAGAGGAAAAGATGAGAAAGGGGAAGGCCAAGAAGCAAACGACAAAAAAAGAAACACCAAGCCCTATAAAATAGAAGGTTGATGACATTGTTCCTCTTACAGACAAAGAAAAACATAAAATTCCTCCTAATAAATCAAAGCCAGCTGGTCCAGCCACTAATATACCTCTAAAGAGAAGCCCTAGGCTTAGAAAAACATCTAGGGAAGAGATAAAAGCCTCAATGGGGCAGGTAAATGTTGAAGAAAATGATATTTTTGAAGAACAAGAAAATATAAGAATAACAGAGCTTGTTGCTATTGCAGAACAAGTTGAGAATAAAGAGCAAGATGAGGATCAAGAACCCCTATAGCCAGAGTAGGATGAACAACCATAATCACTGCAAATAGTGTTATTTGAACAACAAGAATCGATGCAAAGGTAGATTTTGGTAGGAACACATAAACCCCCTACTTTTTCATGGAATATTGTAGCTCTGAACCTATGGAGTGAGATGCAAAGAAAAGAGGAGGAATGGGAAAAGGAAAAACGCAAGCTATAGGATGAGATTAAAAAGAAAAATATAGAAATTGAAGAAAAGAATGCAGAAATTGTTTCCTTGAAAGAAAAGGTGGATAATGTGGTAGCTTTAGTACCACAAATGCTCTCACGTAGAACTCCTCCTAGAGTGTATGCCCTGCATTTGAAGGAGTGAAATCTTTCCTTTCAACTGTCAAGGATTATTTCAGGTTTGAGCCCTTCTCTTGACACTCCTCGTGAATTTTTCCAGGCCTATCAATTTTCCCCACCTGAAGTTAAAAATATGTTGTGTGAACTATACTTGCATAATTATGTTGTGACTAATGATCATGATTGGAATCCCTTAATGTATATTGGAGATCTCCATTTAAGGGCATTTGTATCCTGGATTCATAATGAAATTAGTTGGGGGTAGTAGTTTAGGACTTATAGGGAAAGAGAATTTCATACTCCCTTGCCTCTCAGGGCTGAATCTAGTAACCCTGCAAACATTTACCAAACATGGCATAGAATTCTTTATCACCCAAGCTACAACAGGAGGATCATGCCTGTTAGGGAAGAAGCCTAGAAGGAATATGAAAAGGTAGTTGAAACTATAGGGAAATTGGTAATGGGATACTTATAACAGAGGTGGAATAGTTTGCCAAATGAGTTGAAACAAGTTGAACCCCACTCTTTGCAAAATTATGTTGCAACATGCAAACGAGTTGATAGATACATATAGATTGGAAGGATGAGGCAACAGTATTGGCTTCCATTAACATTTCAGCCACCTACACTATTGTGGCCTGTGTCAGATTACAAGTTTTATCGATATGACATAGATGCAGAAAGGGAAAGATGGAAAAAATTGGAGAACAAGCAAGGATTCTATTGGGATCCCAATTCAAACACTGTAGAGATCAATGTGGGCCAGTTGGCAGTTGGTGACTTCAAGGCATTGACTAGGAAAAAGAATAGTGCTCCCTTTGTTGGAGGACCAACAAAACATCAGGTTGGGGGCAATGATGAGTCCAATTAATGGCTCAATTTTGATAGGGTTTATTATATATTTTTGTTGCTACCATAGACTTGGCACTTGGTTGTTGACATTTTCCTTATTATTTCCTTAAAACCATAAACCTTGGGCATGATTTTATCCTTGTGACTTTTAATGACATTAACATGCTATGTGAGTTATCTATGCTAATTTTGCATGTGGATTGAATGGATGTTACTTTGAGGTAATTTTGGATATGCAATTGTTTGTGCATGCTAATGTCATTATGTGGGTTTTCATTGAGATGTTGATGCCAATAAAGATTGCAAAGTGGAAGGAATTCCTGCCAGCTGGTCGATTGCCAAGAAAGTTAAGAAGATGATCATTAAGAGGTCAAAAGAGGGAAAATTTCCAATGGAGGGAAATTCCTAATTCAAATAAAATATTGTAACTACCTTTTAAAGGTCATATTTGTTTGTTGAGAAAATCTAGGGAGTGTGTTATGCTAGATTCTCGTTCAGTAAGTTTGCTTTGACCAAATTTGGCGCATGCATAACTTCCTCCATCTTTTTCTATGCTTTCAATAAGTGGCATACTCCTATTTTGATGGAGTCGACTGCCTAGGTAGTTAGGGTTGATTAGTAGTTTTTCTCTCTATAAATAATGGTCAGATGCCCCTTTTCATAAGGTTGGATGTTCTAAGATTGTACTTGCATTTTCCAATTTTAGTAATATAGTCATATTGTTGAGATGTTGTAATCATGTTTTCAAGAAATAATATGATATTATGAGTTGTTGCATTTGAGTTAGTTTAAGGGAGACTCACTCAAGGGGGGCCACTTGTTGAGAATTCCACCTATTTAGTATAAAAGTTATTTTTTGTTTAGTAATTAGTTTTAGTTTTAGCAATTGTCTATTCCTGTAGCCACTGAAATTTTGTTTTGTGGTTGTTCCTACAGCCAAGGCAGACAGAGTAGTTTCATGTCTGTTTGCTAAGATTTCCATTTCTATCTTTCATTTCCAATCTAGTTGTTGATGCCTAGTGTAATTGTTGATTCATGCTCAGTGCTTAAGTTGATTTCTTTATAGAATTTCATTTCTAGTATTGTTTTTTTTTCCAATTTATGGATGACTACAATAGAGTCCTAGTGCACATATAGTGCTGACCCATTTCAAGTTTATGTCCCTGGGTTGACAATGAAATGCACCTTCATGATGAGTAAGATAGCTACTTAGTCCATATGTCCAATCTCTAAGTCACATCTCTAAGGGCTTAGTTATTAAACCATTAGAGGAGACCAACACCCTTCCAACGGTATTTTTTGAATTTCGATATCTTGAATCCCAATGGGAATAGAACCATAGCAATGTTTCTATCAAAAAAATGGGCCACAAATTTCCCTACGTGTGTGATTTTTTCACTTTTCTAGATTGGCTGTCTTGTATCTGTTGTGAGAGAAATTTGACTTGCGTGAAGAGGTCATTTTTTAGATCAGGTGGTGGGATGTGCATGTTTTGGGATGGTATGTTTTGTTGGGTGAAGGATGGGGTGGCTTGCGTGTTTTTTTTCAAGGCATTTTTTTGTGTGTTCATGAAAGGTTGCTAGAAGTTTTGTTGTGTGAGAAATGCTTGTTGGTATGCCTGTTGTTGTTGGTGTGCCAACAACACTTATTTTTCGGATTCTTCTTGTTGTTGTTGTCATTGAGCCAATAACACTTGTTGTTGGGTCTATTGTTGCATTGCTTATTGTTGTTGTGATATCAATGCTTGTTGTTATGTGTGTTGTTGCAAGGCTTTTCGGTAGGCTTGTTGTTGTAACAAGGCTTGTGCTTGTGCTTGTTGTGCTTGAGCTTGAGCTTGGGCTTGTTGTTCCTATTGTGTGGCTTGTTGTTGTTGTAGCATAGCTTGCGCTTGCACTTGTGCTTGTGCTTGTTGTGCTTGAGCTTGAGCTTGGGCTTGTTGTTCCTATTGTGTGGCTTGTTGTTGTTGTAGCATAGCTTGCGCTTGCACTTGTGCTTGTGCTTGAGCTTGTGATTGAGCTTATGCTTGAGCTTTTCCTTGGGCTTGAGCTTGAGCTTGTGCTTGTGCTTGAAATTGTTGTAAGGCCTTTTGGTAAGCTTGTTGTGCTACTTGTAATGTGATATTGTATTGATTGGCTATATTTGGATTCAGTGGTGGAGGTGGGGGATTTTGTAGGATGGTTTGAGATGATGTGATGAGAGGTGGTTTGGGTGGTTCTTGAGGTGTTTGTTGAGTGATGAAAAGGGGTTGTGTGGTGGATGGTATGGTTGGAATGCTTAGTCCTTGGGAGACCATGTTTTGGGATGTTTGAGGTGTTGTAGATGACATGATCATTGGTTGAGAGATTTGGATTAGTGCCACTTGGTGTTGCGATATCAGTGGCACATTCAAAGGATTTGGTATGTTTGATGTGTTGATTTGATTTGATTGGTTTTGGGTTAATGTGTTGGATGAAGGGATTTTCCCTATACCTTGAATTAGTGTCGATGATGATGTCAAGATAGGGAATGGTGGAAATATTTGTGATGTATTCTCTTGTTGGATTGAGGATGAAGCATTGAAATTACCCATCTATCCAAATAAATCCACTTGTCCTTGTGATACCATGGGGAGAGAGCTTTGTGTATCAAGAGGGTATGTCGGTGTCACAGAAAAGGTGGAGGTATTGTTTGTATCATGGAAAATGAGTGGCACATATGGATGTTTTGGGTCTTGTGGGACGGTGTTAGGCATACCCAAGATTGTGTTAGCCTCTAAATTTTGGTTTTTGAAAAGTGGATACTCTTGAAGGGCTTGGAGTAATGAACTTCCCTTGGTGATCATTGGTTGACTTGGAGCATGAGATCATGTTGGTTGTATGATGGGTTGGATGATGCTTGGGAATGAAGGTGTGAATGATATTGGTGGCATATTCCCAAAAGGTTGTTCAAAAATAGTGCTCACATCAAAATCGGAAGGGAATTTAGCCCCTTCCTTTGCTAATGCCAGCATGTATTGTGTGGGATTGAGCCTCATGACTGTGTTGACAAGCTTGTGCATTTCAGGATTTTGAACTAGTTCCAATATTTTGTCTTGGGACCTCCCTTGGAAATTGTTGGTGACATCCTCCACTTGGAAACCTCCCTCTTGAGGATCTTGAGGCATTTGAGGGGGATTAAGTGGAGGGTTGATAGATTCCCTAGGGTTGAATTCTGATGCAGTTTGACTTAAAGCACTTGAGGTAGATGTTTCTTTGTTTTGCTCCATGATCTTCTTGTGTTGTGACCTTGTTTGGACCATAAAATAAGGATCAACTTTTAGAAATATGGGAGGTAAGCCTCTAACTCCTTTGGTTGATCTAAACTTTAGTTACAAAAGTAAAATCTAGGGTGTTTAAGCATCAAATGATGATGATGTAAATGATGAGGGGTGAATGATATGGATGCTTGAACTTTTGAGAACTTTGGATCAATACTAGACCTTAGGATTTTGATTTTGGATTGGTTTGATTTGGATAATGGACTTGTAGATCTAGCATATATGATAGATAATGTTACATGTGATTTGGATGATAGATCTACCATGGATTGGTTTGATTTGGATAATGTTAGATGTGATCTTAGGGTAAACTTGTCTAAAGGGGTGCTAATTTAACTAAATATGTGAGAAAGGATTCATTCCCACACACCTAGCCAAACAAGATGATTTTGATTTTGATTTAAGGATTTACCAAAAGTCTAACATAGATGATTTTTGCAAAGTCCTAAAAGTTGTTTGTGAGATGGGTTTTAATAAGTGATGTGACAAATGGAAGTGTTGGTTTGATCCTAGGTGAACCTAGAAAGACTTTGTTTACAAGACCAATGTGTTGAAGAACATGTTATACCTCTAAAGTGTTTCAAAAATAATATGGTTCATATTAAGCATACATATCTAGATTGTTGAGCGGAATAAGTCTATAAAACCTTGTTACCTTCTTGCTTATCTTGTTGTATTGTCTTAGGTTGCACTTTCTACTCTATCTCTTGATATCCTTTTGAGTATGACTCCTAAACTTGAAGTGATGGAATAAATAATTTTATTTTGGAATCTTTATTTTTTGGGAAATCATGACAACAAACACATATGTGGGGTTTAATTTCCTTTTATCTTGATTAAATGGGTTCTTTTTACCACATCAACACATCTTGTTTAAATTGCAAACTAAATGTCTATTTCTTAGCTCTTTCTCATCCCACAAGTTCCATTATGTGAAAATCAAATAGTCAAGGCCATAGTTTCCTTAGGTTGAATTTGGAGAGAGAAAATTGAGATATGATCCCAAATATTTAGAAGCCTCTAAGGATAAAATCCCTAGGGACAAGGAGTAATAATTGGACTCTTCAAGGATATTTTCTTTTTCCAAAGGGTTTGGAATTCTGATGACTTGTTTAATGTTTGTTTCAATGTTTGAGATCCAAGCAATGTGTTTGATTTAATGCACAACCCTAGGCTTCAAAGATACTACTTATTGAGTCCCCACTCAGATTTCTCCAAACACTACGACAAAGGGAACAGATAGAGATTTGGAGACACTTGCTCCACTCCACGACACACTTCTCAGGACCACCAAATCTCAAAATACTGAAGATCTAGAGATCCTAAGTATTTTTATATTTCTACTTTGAATAGTACAAATGTGGGGGCGGCTTCGAAATGATCGTTCCTGCACCAACAAGCATAAAGGATTTTGGTCACTAAACAAGTTGGTTCTTAGTTTGGATACTCGAGGACATGGCACCTTGCGAGCATTCAACAAGCCACTAAAGACTCTAATCAATTCTACTAGGGGATTTTATACTTTTTATGGTAGTACCTTGTTCTCAATGACACTGTACGGCTAAGGCCTACATACCATGAGGACTTCACAGTTTAATCTTATCCATTTATATAATGGCTCGAGCAAAAAATCGGTTGGAGTCGCCTTCGAGTTCTCCTTTTGGATGTGTCTCTTAGGCAGGCCCCTCTAAAGGTGAACAAAAGCAATGGAGTACATTTGTAGTTCGATCGCCTAGTTAACATAAAATGCAAGGAGGGAACACACACAATGTCTTTTCCTCACACTAGCATGGGGGTTCAATTTTAAATCCAAATATCGAAATGTGTGGATGATTTTAGACAACCAATGTCAATGGAATGCTTTTGATTCTCAAGATTACCGAGTGGCGCGAGAGAAGTGCATATGCATTCAAGTGACAAAAATTGCAAAAAACTACAAAACAAAGAAGACACAAGTTCTTTTTAATCTCCAAAGTAAAAGTGAGTTCGTTTTAAGCACCAAAAGCTAAGTGTGAATTTATCTTGTTCAATTTCAACCCACAAAGCAATGTCTAGTAAGTTCCTAATGTTCAATTTTAGTCCAAATTTGACAAAGCTTGAGTTGATTGTTAATTTTAAGCCCAAATTAATTCTATTTGGTCCTAAAATAGAAAATGAAAAGCAAAATTGGAAAGCCTAAGCTATTACAATGAGCATTAAAAAATGCTTTTAGTTTTTCAAGTCAATTTTCCTCTTCTTCCTACAAAGGCAACGCTAGGCAACAAAGGCAACACTCTGCAACTGACAAAGGTGACATTGAAAGCAAAAGAAACGCTTTGGTGAAATGCAAAGGCAGCCCTCTGCAGCAGATAGAGAGCACAAATGCGACACTATGGCAGCAAAGATGACACAATAGCAAAAGCAACGGTCTATCAAAAATTAGAAAGAGACTAGAAAAAATGAGAAGACAAAGGCGGCGCCACAGACGATGCGATGTGATAGATGTGACGCTAGAAACAAAGGTGACGCTCTACGTGCAAGCAAAGGCAATGTTGTATGCAAAAGTTGTGCTGAATGAAGCAAAAGTGGCGTCACCCTCCTATAGCTACAAAAAAGGTATTTTCAAGCCAAATTGTTAAAATAAAAAGGTTATCCCTCCTTCTAGCACCAAAATGTGAACACCAAACCTACAATTAGCTAACCAAAGACCATCAAACAATAGTTAATCATGTTATAAACTCAAATCTAGCATTCCCTATGAAATTCTTAGCTAAATGAAGATGAAAACATGAAAATGAGAGCATAAACAAGTTCCAAAGATAACATGCAATCAACTTAAAATAGCTAAACCTTCATCCCATAGGAGGATTGGTGCTCCTTTGATGTGGAAAGAAGCCCTTTCCCAATCCATTTGATAAGCTCCAATGATGTAGTTGATCCAAAGTGTGATACTTGATGCAAAATGATAACATAAAAAAGCTAATGTGATAAAAATGGTGAATGCTATGAGTAGAAATGCCTATAGTAAGAATGCTTCAAGTTGTGGATCCATATTGTGTAGAGGAAGCCTCTATTTATAGGAATCAAGGGTTGAAGAATGAGAAAAATTGGTGAATGTGGGATAAAAAGAGAGCCAATAGGAATGTGGCACTTGTCACAATTCTATTGGATGAGGGTAGAGCACATTTTGGGGAATGTGTAAAGGAGATGTAAGAGGAGTTAATGAGAATGGTTGATGATTTGAAAGGTTGTAAGAAGAAGTAAATGAATATGGTTGAAGATGTGAGAGGATGTAAGAAGAATAAATGAGGATGTAAGAGGAGTTAATGAATGTGTAAGAGGTTATTTCAAATCTTTAGAGGGAAATTGAATGAAGAGGTGGTTGGGAGGAATATTCTTAGGAATATGCTATTGTAGGATAAATAGAGGAATTAGATAATTAAAAGAAATGAATTTCATGTGCAACCTGGTTAGTTGACCATGGGTTGATTTAATTCTTGAGGAGTTAAAAGATGGAGGATTTGTTAATGATGATTAGAAAGTGGTTCAATGTTAATTAATTCATAATTAATTAACTTAGATGGGTTAGGGGATTGTGACATTTGATTTAAATAGTTTGATTTATTTAATCAAATGAGAAGACTTTAGGGGGATTTAATTAAATGATTTGATTAATAATAGAAATTGATTAATTTAACTAAATAATGCTTATTATTTAATCAATTGGTTAATCTGAAGTGATTTAGGAAGAAATGGTGTTAATTAATCAGAATCAGGTGCATAATATCAATCAAGTTTATTTAAGTGTCTACAAAAACATATATGTTGATTTTAGGTGCTTCACTTGTCAAAAAGCTAGACTGATGTTGCCTATTTGAACTTTACAAAAAGGTGATAGAGCTTTGTGCTTTCATGCTTTCACCTACTAATATCAATTTTATCATAAGAAATCTCTCTATTTCTAATAAACTACATTGTTTTATAGCTATTCACAATGATATATTCACTTGCTAT
This sequence comes from Sequoia sempervirens, assembly GCA_007258455.2. Classification (NCBI taxonomy): domain Eukaryota; kingdom Viridiplantae; phylum Streptophyta; class Pinopsida; order Cupressales; family Cupressaceae; genus Sequoia; species Sequoia sempervirens. The sequence goes on along the minus strand of VDFB02120214.1, from coordinate 33,638 downwards.
AACATATGGTGATAATCAAAACTCTTCATTAGCATCAAAATGAGACTTTTGTAACATGTTTGATTTACATGAAGGTAAACATAATGTACATTATAGCTACACTTGATCATTGAAATAGAAGGCTTGAAAATAGAACTTGATATCTATTATATCTATGAACCTAGACTATGCCAAGATCCCATATGCTAAAGATCATGTATTGTAAGAAGTAACATTATAATTGTTGGACTTTATAACTAAAAGTGTATTATGTGCTATGTTTCCTAAGTGTCCTTTATTATTAATTTATGTAAAGTGGTTATTAAGAAATTTCTTTGAAAATAAGTTGATTCTTTAAGAAAAAATGGCTTTATAAACTTATATTTTACAATGAAAAATAAATCCTTACATAATATATCTATGTTATTTGTGTTAAATGTGTGATATAGATTACAATCTTCTCATGATTTTTAATCTTACAACAATAAAGTAAATTTTAATGAAACACCATCCCCAAAGAGTAAAATGCATCCCTTTCCATGATGTTATTAAATCATCATAATGATAATATAAACATCTATTGTATTTGAGTTCTTACTTTTATTCCCAAGTAGAAGCAATGAGAGCATTAAGAAATTTTCTATGATAGCTAATAAAGTAGGCAAATTATAAACTATAAAAAATACTAGACAAGTTGATCACTTCATGGTCATATCTACAAATGGATTCACTCCATCTAAAGCTAGTCTAAACTATTGGTAAAATATGTCTCAACCTTGCAATAACATAAGGTTTACTATTGATAGGTGAGCACGAGGAAGGGGGGTACCCCCTTGCAGGGTCTAGGAGGCTCATCCCCCGGTGGGGGTCTGGGGGCCACACGCCTCGGCAGGGGAAAGCCACATTTTATGTATATTTTATTATTGTAAATATGGACTGTTCATCATTAGGTTTGAGATCTAACAATAGATATTTTGTTTGCTTGTCTCGCCCTAGAAGGAAGCCCTATTTTATGAGGGTGTTGTATTATGGTTTTGTATTGTGATGTATTTTGAGAATCTACGGTCGTGTTGCCTCTATATCTCTAGTTGGTGATACTTATGTGAGAAGCTTGCTCTGCAAGTATATTGTAATTTTCATGATTTCTAAATAATATATTGGGCGGCTTTTGGAGTGGGGTTTTTCTCCTGAAAGGCTTTTCCCCATGTAAATCATTGTGTTGTGGTATGCATGATATTTATGATTATTTTTGTTTAAGTTTTTGTAATTGTTCTAAAGATCTGTAATTTTTTTCATTATCCTCCTCTCAAGATTAGTGTAGGAAGTTGTTCTGCTACCTTAGCTTCCTTACACAAACCAAATATTTCAATGTTCTTGAAAAATTAAAGTTATCTATTATTAAATTCCACCATATCTAGAAATAATTTGTGTGACATTATTTTCCACTGTGGTGCTTCTTTTGGGCGTGCCATTATATAATTTGAGTAATTTATCAATGCATCTACATTTTTAGCTACCCTAGGCTAAGAAAAAAATGATGAAGAGCTTGTTAGAGTGGATAGTGAACCCCACAACTTATGGAAATCACTTGTAAACAAAACGTCCATCACAAACAAGAGATCCAAGTAACCGATTTTCTATGCAACTAAGAGAGAAATGATTGAATACACACAAGAATCTGATATTGAGATTAACATGTACTTGTATTGTCAATTAAATGGAATTAGAATAAGTACAATAAAGAATACTTATAAAAGAAAAAGTATAAACTCTAGATGAGGATTTGATTAGATTGTGACAAGTGTCATAATCTCATGCAATGAGACAAATTACCTATAAATAGTCCAATATAATAACAAAAAATAACTCCTAAGTTTAGCTTAAGTGAATAAATTAATAAGGGACCTAATAATTAATTAATGATTTTTTTTTTTAGACTGCAGGAATCGGTCAGGTTTCTATCCCCCTATAAACTACAGTGCGCCTGGTAAACTTTTTTCACATGACCAGTGGTGCTGGCGCAACACACCCTTTGATACCACAGGGATAGTGGGGAGACTAGACCTCATGACCTCTTTCATGCAACATGATTCTTTTAGCCAATCGAGCTAGGCCCACTGCCCCAATTAATTAATTATCAAGTGATGTTCCTAATTACTCCAAAACCCCCCTTAAGATCAACTTAGGGAGAAGCTAAAAACTCTAATGAAGAATACAATCATGGATGCATAGATGGGTCCCATCTATAATGCCTGATGAGGTGCCCATGTTCAAATAAATGAAATCTCTCATAACTAGAGAAAAGGAGAAAATCATATGGGAGAAAACTCCTCTCCAAAAGAGAGAAAAATAAATAATTGCACTAGTGAAGAAGGATAAAATGAGGACTCAATGTGACCCCCCAAGGACTATTTATTTCACACAAGTACAATATATGCCCCTCGATAGGAGAGAGAAAAAGAGGATATAAATCCTCCCCCAAAGAAAGAGCTCCTATGCGAATGATGAATGCTTGAAGACATAACAAAATCTACTACAAACAAATAAAATTTCTCCCCATAGGAAGAAATAGATCCATTGGTGATTGGAGAAGCCATTCCCAAAATATGGAAGAATCAAGAATCTAAATCCAAATGATGTATACCTCTGAAAATTGCTCAAGTATCCACATGTCGGAATAAAATGGTGTCAATCCAAAAACTAGTGAAGATTGATGTAGAACAAGCTCCAAAGATGGTGAAGATGATGGGCCAACAACGATGATGTGATTGTCAACAAAGAGGAGATGAATTTCCTCAAAGTAATCCTCCAAATCAACAATTTGAGACTCTACAAACGAGGATGATATGTCTGCAAGATATGAATCCCAAGTAGTTGTGTCTAGAAGAAGATGAATGTTTTGTTGTACTAATCCAATAGGGGCTAAGGATGTGGCGATGCCAAGTTGCTCAAGAACAACATAAAATGGTGATGGTGTATGGATCTGAAGAGTGGGAACATGAAGAGAAGTCTATGAACCATCAAACATGTAATACTTGTGATATAATCAAGCTCCTCTAAAGTATCATCATCAAAGGGTATGCAATCTATATCTTCAAGAGGAATGAGACAATTTGTAGCAGGATCCTCTAGGTATCGAGAGATATAAGGGTCTCCATAGATCTCCCAAAGTCGTAAAGTGTATAGGGACAATAAATGTCCATACAACACTTGAACAAATCACTCATAAAACATGATCATTGATAATACCCCATGTTGAATAGCTACTCGGTGTGTCTGGAATAGGTATGAGTCCATAAAAATAAGGAAAAATATCAAGCCACATGAGATGTGCCAAGATGTTGTTTTGATAAGACTCATAATTATCCTTTTCCAAGATGACCACAGAAGGATGAAAATAAAAACCCATGATACTTCCTAAAATAAAAAAACTTAGAGATTGATAACCTCAATGCATGTAAAAAAGATCAAATGAAGTCATCTCAAGCAAAAAAATATTTTCCAAGTACTAAGATGTCCAAGTAATTAACAAAAAATGTGAAACCATAAAAAAATGAATAAAATGTAACTAGGGCATATTCTAGAAAAAGTGCCTGAATTGATTTTAAGAGCTTGGAAATACCTTTGTAACTCTGCAAGAATTGTGAAACTCAAAGATATAGGCATAAAGTTATGAGCTCGAAAGCAAAAAATGATTATCTAACTTTGACTAAGAATAAAATGTACCAACAGAAAAATATGATGATGAGACCTACACCACTGGAAAGTACACAGAACTAACTTTTCGATGATATCTCATTTACCCAATTTTAGCACCATATGCCCAAGTTATGATTTGTTGAAAGATGGGGTCAATTTAACTAGTCGTTTGTCAACAAACATGACCATTTTGATTTGATTTATAAAAAATACTCATTACATGCAAAAAAAAATAGATACCCACAAAATATTTTGATGTTTCCAAAAAAACCCAGAAAGTGTTTTTAATTCCAAAAAGTAGAACATGTCATTTGGTAAAAATAATTAAACTTCACTTGTAGGGAAAATGGTCGCACTATGCTATTTTGATGGTATTTTTTTACAATATTTTCTCATTGTTTTCAAAATATAATAGATATCCATATTGTTTTCATGATTATAAACATTACCCAGAAATTGTTTTTCTCCAAAATAGACCAAGCAAAAGATATTCTATGAAATTTCTTGGATCTCTTAGAATTTGGATAGGAAGTCACAAATTTGGTGCTTTGATACCATGTTGGATTAGATAGTGAACCCCATAGCTCCTAGAAATCACCTACAACTAAAATGCATGTCACAAACGAGAGATCAAAACAACTGATTTGCTATGCAACCAAGAGAGAAATGATTGAATCTACACAAGCATCTGATATTAAGATTAAACTGTAATTGTATTATCAAAAGAATGAAATTGGAATAAGTACAAAAAAAATGCTTATAAAATTAAAATTGTAAACCTTAGATGATGACTTGATTAGATTGTGAAAAGTGTCATAATCTCATGCAATGAGACAACTTAACCTATGAATAGCCCAATCTAATAATAAAAAACACTCATAAGTTTATCTTAAGTGAATAAAGTAATAAAGGACCTAATAATTAATTAATGATTAATAATTATCAAGTGATGTTCCTAATTAATCCAATAGATCCTTCTTTGGAGAGTTCCATTTTATCCCAATATTATACCTCCCTTGTTTACATTTGGGATAGTTGGTTGCATTTGTTAACTGTTGTGGAATAATATATAGTGATTTACTCATGCATCAATATTTTAATTTTTAATTCTAGCATGTAAACCATGTATTTTCATTTATAACTTGTATATCCAAATAGTAATAGATTAGGTGGGAATGATAACAAGCTATGAACTCTCACATTATGCCATCATGAACCACTTGCAAAATGAGAATGTGAATTATCATCAATAAAGAATTTGTTTGCAAGTAGAATACATGAGGATTAAAGATTGATAGATTAAAATTTTCCAAGATTTATAATATTGATCCTTATCAATTTTTGATCTCTCACAATTTAGAAAATTTATTTCTTCAAGCAAGTTAGAAGCCTCATTCAATATTATCTATTCTATTCATTTCCACCTCTTCATCTATGTTTCACATTGGCATGGATATGCCTTAATTAAACTCAAACATATTTCTCAGTAGTTCATTAATGCATCTACGACCATAATTTAGTTGCGCAATACTCAATCTATATAATATTCTCAATTTATTCACAAATAAAATGATATTGTATTCCTTTTTGGTTAACTTTCTTGTGATGCTAAGAATTCTTTGTCATATCAATACAACTCTAGTTGTCACACTTCAACACTATTGATTGGGTTTGAGTTATCTCAATATATTGCAATAATATTATGAGTAAGATTCATTCTTTTGTTTCTTGGCATGCTAATATGTATTCTACTTCTAGACTTGAAAGAGACGTTGTTGGTTGCTTCTTACTTGACCATAAAAACTTGACCATAAAATTTTACCTCCACTTAGGATAAACAAGTATATTGAAGTTGATTACTTGCTATCAATATCCCCTACCCAATCTTCATCACAATAGTTTGTAAACTTAAAAATTTATTTTGAACTCCAAATAAATATAATTATGTGCTTAGTTATTATTTGAATATATCTAAAAATTATTTCATTTGTAGCCCAATGTTGTTGTCCAAGATTGATAGAAAATCAGCTCACGATATCCACAACATGTAGAATATTAGGTTTTTTAGATTTCATCCCAATAGTATTCTAATATGTAATTATACTTATATTTTTTTTTCTTCTTGTGTTTTGGGACACATTTATAATGAAAGTATCTGACTTATTTCTATTGGAGTATTTATTGGCTTGCAAATTTCCATCCCAAATTTCTTGAGAATTTTCCCAACATGCCTCCCTTGAGTAGGATGGATTTGTCTCTACCCCCTATGCCTTAATATTTGAATATCCAAGCAATAATGAATTTCATGTATTAGTTGGTCATCTCAATTTTTGTGCCTAAGTGGGACTTAAACATCAAATATTGTTTATATCATTGCTCGTAATTTTAACATTGACTTGATAAAAATATTTATGTAGATATTCAAATCAACATTACAACTAACATATCCTTCCTTTTGAAGAAACCCATCAATACACTCATACCATGCCCTCAATGAATATTTCAATCCATACAATGTATTCTAAATCTTGCATATCAACTAATCTGTCCTTCTTATATATATCCTTATGGTTACTCTAAATAAACTTATTCCCTTAAAACCCCACTTAAATATGTGTAAAAGAAAAAATGCAACCTAGCTTAGAAAGTGTATAGAACTCTCCAAACTAGATGATCTAAAAATTCTAATATTAGTTCTAAGTTAATCTATCTTCAAAGATGAAGTGCTTTGAACAAGGTTTCGCTGCTATTTTGAGAGAAAAATTGTAGACTGACCTAGAAACGTGCTTTAAAAAATGAAAGTGAAAATTAACAAAGTTAAAGTAAAGAGTTGAATTGAAAGATTTATTGTTTATTTCTAACTAAAGTAAAATAATAGAAAATCAACACCAGATTAAAAAATAGTGAAGAAAGAAGAAACTATGGCCGAAAGTTGATTTTCTCGCCTAAACACCTACATGATGTGTGAATGTTGATTTGATACATTATTTTTTGGATGAGTTTTAAAAATTAACTCTCCAAAATACTCACTTCAACTTTCATAATCAAATTATATCTACACATAGATCAGACGAGAAATACTAGTAGTTTCTAGGTATGATGAAGATAAAGAAAAACTAACTTAAGCTAAAGACATAGATGAAAATAAATAAAAAAGAGATGGAGGAAATAGAAAGCCCCAACTTTGATGAATTGATCCAAGTGATAACCTATAAGGTAGAGAAGGAAAATAATTTGGGGTTGCAAAGGATCTTGCTATGAATGGTCAAGCCCTTTCTTTAGTTTTTCAACCTCAAAGGATATCTAGATGAGGAAATATTGAAATATTGTGTGTACTCCTATCTTTTGTATGTCTAGGAATAAAAATAATAGTGACACATGTAAATAGAGTGACTAAAATAAAAATAAGGAAATGAGATTGCAAGTTCCAAATCTAGCAACAACAAGATTCTACAATGATAAAATGAAAGATAAATTGAGAAGGAAAAATAAAATAATAATACAAAATCACCTAACTAGCTTGGTGACACCAATGAAGGTAAGAGTGTTATTGAAAGATGTCACTAAACTTCCTAAGAATACAAATGATAGATAGAGTCTTCACATACAATTATCAAATACTCAAGAATATTGGTAGACTAACCAAAATATTGGTAGGAGAGTGATGGAGAGTGAAAGCTCAAAATTTAAATTACAATATTGAGATATATTTTAAAATGAGATGTATGGAAGGAGATAAGGGAGTTGGGTAGCCATTTGGATTCACTCCAAGTAGTTACCATTGGCTTGGGTAGGTAGCAAGTGATAAAATATTTCAAAATAATCATGAATCAAAAACTATAGTGGGATGTCTATGTGTTGTGCCAGTGTCTAAACATTTTTGGCTCTAGAAAGGGCCAAACACTAGAAAATGACATGATAAAGAGAGATGTAACATTAATTTTGAGAAAAAAGGGCCATGGGAGCAAAATACCTTGGCACCATGGAT
>VDFB02120214.1:0-25872 GCA_007258455.2 Sequoia sempervirens | reverse complement strand
TTACACAAAGTGTACTGAGTTTGAATTGTATGAAAATGGGTGGACAAGGAGACTACTAGCACTCTCCAAGTGTGTTATCAAAGAGTCTAAAAATTTATCTATTTGACAGGAACAATTCCTAATTTGCCAATCTCAAGAAAAATCGCTTGTGAGATCAAGGATCACTAATTCAAAGGGTCAAGGACACATAAACCCTAAATACAGAACAGGTCTCTAAAACTGGGACAAGTCACCTAATCGAAGAACTCAGTATTTCAGTTTGTTGTTTGTTTTCAAAGATCAAGCAAGTATATCAATAGATTTTGATCAAGCACATAGGTTTCAATCAGACAAGTTGTGATACAAAAAGTAGTCGATAACAGATCTATCAAGGACAAAGCAACTTGATAGTATCGGGGGAGTCTTGTTTGAAGATGTTTGGACAATGTTTAAGACTCAAAAACAAACACATAGCTATCCCTACCAAAGAAAATGGTGAGAAGCCAAAACCTTTGCCCCATTGCTTATGCGCATACATGCACCTCACACAGCCGTGTCACCCCCTAGAGGGCGCCCGTGTTTTGGTGTTTCCAAGGACTCAACAGTGTACGTTCAAAGGTTACCCTTGTAGCAGGGGCCAGTGTCGCAACCGCCTCCAAACGTCCAGGTGTATGCCTATGATGGGAATCTGTGTATGATCAACATATGGAGAGATTCTTCCCCCTCCTTGCGCAAAGATTATGACTCCTTTCGGAGGTGAACCGGGTAGGCAACTAACTAAGAGGTTTTTACTTGGCTTCCGTTCACAATAACCTTCGGTGCCTCTGATACAGGGCTCGGGCCTCGCAGCCTCACCAACACCTGAAAATCACACACCCCAACAAGCAGGGCTCGGAGCGGCGCCGCTCAGTGCAATAAACAGAGCTTTTCCATGATGATCGTCCAAGTCATGGAAAATAAGTTACTATGGTCTTGGAGTCTTTAGACTCAACAAGACGTTCTTTATTATAGTGAGGTGGAATCACCAGCGATAGGTGTGTACTCACTTGGGTCGTTCCCTAGGTTCAACTTCTCCGCGTGCCCTCTAAAGGTGACACCGACATGGCTCTGATTCGGTTTCGATTTTTGATTCTTCAAAAGGAGAAGAGCATACTTCTAGCCCGCTCTCTTTACCCAAACACGCCAAACAACTCCCATCACCGAAGCTAGTTTCACTTCACCAAATCCACACGCTTTTGGGTTTCTGATTCTCTCAATGAGAGAAGAGCATAATCCCCTGACGAGTGAAAGTGCTAAAGATTCACTACCTTGTTCCGCTCCCTAAGAGTTCGTCATATTAGTAAGATCATCGAGCTCCTGATTTGTCCATGGTCATCACCTATGTAACAAAATAGCCACAAATTCTCACTCACTATCGAACTCCTAAGAATTTTAACGAAGTCTCTAATTAGACTATGTGAATTGAAAAGCGTGAAAACAAATGACAAATAAGTTTTTTTTATAAGATCTGGACAAGCTGCAGTGTTTGTTTTCAAGTTCACACGCCGCCTGCAATCAAACCGTTAGTGTGTTTCAAGTTCTCGACTCAAGGCCCCAGAACCTATGCTGTGAAAAAAGAATTCAGAAGAACCAGAATTAAAAAATATAATTTAATCTAGTCAAAATTTAATCTAAAAAGAATTAGTTAACAAAACTAAAATTAAACTAAATTAATCTAATACTAAACTAAAAATTTAAAACAAAACTAATCTAAATTAATAAAATTAAAAAATCTAATCTAAATTAAAAAATAAATTCTAATCTAAATTAATAATTCTAATTTAAATTAATAAAGTTAAAAAAATCTAAAGTAAAAAAATCTAATTTAAATTAACAAAGTTAAAGAATCTACTTTAAATTAACAAAGTTTAAAAAATCTAATTTGAATTTTAGAAACTAAAAAAATATATAATTTAAAAATCTAAATTAAAAACTAAACCAAACTAACTAAAAACTAAACTAAATTAAGATTAAAAACTAAATTAGAATTAAAAACTAAAGTAAATTAAAAACTAAAAATTAAAAACTAAATTAAAAACATGCATAAAAATCTTCAAATTTGATTTCTGAAAAATCTGTTTATAATGAGTAGACAAAAACAGAAACCCGGAAATTTTTTGAAGCAAAAAATAAAACCCAGAAATCGTTTTTTGATCCAGCAAGTAAAAAATGAAAAAAATAATTTTTTTAAACCTTTAGCTAGGTGAAAAAAATGACGCGCGATGGTTTCTATGCAGCAATTTTCTTCAGATCCGTGAAAGAAATCAAAAAATTGAAAGATACCCAGATCGGATTTCGACCCTGGCTACAAAACCCAGAAATTATTTTTTGATCCAGCAAGTAGAAGATGAAAAAATAATTTTTTTAAACCTTTAGCCAGGTGAAAAAAATGACGCGCGACGGTTTCTGTGCATCTATTTTTCTTCAGATCCGTGAAAGAAATCAAAAAACTGAAAGATACCCAGATCGGATTTCAACCTTGGCTACAAAACCCAGAATTTTTTTTTCCTAAAACTGAGTGGAAGCTGGATTTATGAAGCAAAACTAAAAACTAAATTAAAAACTAAATTAAAAACTAAATTAAAAACTAAACTAAATTAAAAACTAAAAATTAAAAACGGTGGGCGCCAAAATGTATAACTGAAAATATGTTATACTTCTGTGAATCCTTGCATGCAAGGATACTCAATAATGAGTCCTTGCAAATCAATTCACAGCTCTCTATTCGAGAAGAGCAGGGATTGATATTGTGGCCCTCAGATTGACCTAGTTACCCCTGCAAATACAGTCTCAGAACGAGAGATTCAAAGAAGAGAAGCAAGAATGCCAATCTCCATGAATCCTGTTCTTGCAATGCAACAATGAGAACTAATCTAAATGACTGTAAAATGCAATAAACAAAATTAATTTATTGAAATAAAAATTGATCTACATGCAATGCCATAAACGAATTATTTTGCAAATTAATCTACTATGAAGATTAAGCTAAAATGTAATATTAAACTATATGCTCTAAAACTAAGATGCTTATAAAATCAAACTAAAGTGTAATCTCAAATGATAAAATTCAAGAAAATTTGTAGCATAAGTCTGATGTAAAAATTCGTGATCTTTGAAATGAGAATGAGAGGGATCATTTTATAGGCAAAAGTGGAATTGAAGGCAAATTCATAAGCAATGTGGGATAAATAGAAAAATAGAAACAAATCTTGATTGAAATTCTTTTTTTAGTTTATTTCCCTTTTAACTGATTTGTTTCCTTTTTTTCATCACAGAATATTCTTGAGAGGATATTTCATTTATTTTATTTAATTTAAGATGATAATATCTCTTTTAATAAAATAAAATAAGATTATGTAATTTAGAAATGAATATTAATAAAATAAAATAAAATTATTTAATTAAAAATAGATTTAATTAAATAACATCATTTTATTTAAGTAATATTAACTTCAATTAAATAACGCTTATTTTATTTATTAAAAGGATTTATTTCTTTTGATTAAATAAAATTAATGAAGCATTCAAACCTTAGGGAAAATTGAAACATTTGAAATAGTTATGAATTGATTAAGAAATTTGATTTGAAAATGCGACAATCATTGATTCAGAAAGTTGATGTTGACAAATTAAATAAATGGGGCCCAAAGTCTAGGTGGCCATTTTAGGTTGCATACACCACCTAGATCGAACTGTTGGCCTCTGAACACTTTCATCATTCCTTCTCTAAGCCTGTTGTTATTCCCAAATCTGATTTAGATGATAAGTTTTTGGACATAATTCCCCCCATCTTAACCAACCTGGAGAATGCTGCTATTCTCAGGGTTGTCACTCCTGAGGAAGTTAGGGTAGTTGTTTTTAGCATGGGTGCTTTCAAAGCCTTGGGGGGCCTAATGGCCTCCCTCTTGCCTCTTCTAGGAATTCTAAGAGATTATGGGAGAAGATGTCTTCCTTGCTGCTAAGGACTTCTTCAAAGCTTGAAAACTCCTTAAACAACTAGACCACACATTTGTATCCCTCATTCCCAAAAATGATGACCCTCAGACCATGGTTGACTTCAAGTCTGTCAACTTGTGTAACACCATCTATAAAATCTTCTCAAAAATCCTTGTCAACCGACTAAAACTTCTTTTTGACAAGATGATTAGCCCCTACCAAAAAGGCTTTGTCCTCGTTGTCATATTATGGATGCTTCCATTTCCACTCACAAAATCCTTCACTCTATGGATAGATGCAACAATACAGGTATGGATTTTAAAATCAACATTTCTAAAGCCTAAGATAAGGTCCTATGGAATTTTCTTCTTAAAGCTCTTACTAGGTTTGTTTTAAATCAATTGGTTGTTAATTTCATTTATGAATGCATTTCTACTATCAAGTATTCTATTATGGTTAATGGGGTTCCCCATGGGTTTTTTAAGGTTGGTAACAAGATTAGACAAGGAGACACCCTATCTACTTATCTTTTCATTATGGTTGTTGATGTCTTAAGCCACAATGTCTCTAAAATGCTAAATGATGGTACTATCAAGGGGGTCAAACCTGCTACATCCTTGGACCCTTCAGCTATTCAAAAATTTGTTGATGACACCATCCCTTTTAGGAAAGCCTCAGTGATGGAAGCTAGGAAATGGAAGTGTTGTCTCAACAATTATGCTTCTAGCTTTGGTCAATGCATAAACTATAATAAAAGCATGATTTAATTCTTCAAAAACTCACAAACCCTTCAAGATAAGGTGATTACTATCCTAGGCTATAAGAGTGCTACTATTCCTATATTTTATCTTGGGCTTCCTCTTATGGTTAAGGAAGTTACTCCCAACTTTTGGAACTCGGTCTTGGAAATAATGCAAAGGAAATTGGTTGGGTGGAAAGGTTCCATATTGAGTCATGCTGGTAAGTTGCAACTCCTGGGTGCTGCTCTTCAAGGGATCTTGATGTACTTCCTATCCATTTTTAAAATCCCCAGATATTGCTGAGAAACTTACAAGAATCCAAAGGAACTTTCTTTGGTCTAGTATAGAGGAAAAGAAGAAGCTAGCTTTGCTAATTTGGGATACGATTTGTCTTCTAAAATCTAGTGGTGGACTTGGCATAAGGAAATTCCAAACCACTAATAAAGTTCTTCTTTTGAAGGTTGGTTGGGACCTTTTAATAAATGAGAAGAATCGGTGCATTATACTAAATGCTAAGTACCTCAATAACATGCCCTGATTAGGTGCCTTTCTGATGGACATCCCCAAGAGTCCTTAATTTGGAACAATATTTATAGGGTCAAACTGGTGCTACAGTCTAGTTTGAGATGGAAGCTTGGAAATGACTGCAAAATAATGTTCTAGGAGGATCCCTAGCTACTTGAAATACCCCTTAATCAATATGATTTCAAGACTTTGATGGCCCCTACTATTGCTCGTTTTGGTAATAATGTGGTGGAATATATTACTGGTTAGCAAGGATCTCAAAAGTGGAAGGTTTTGGAGATTAGTTGTCATCACTCTCTAGAGTTGGGTCACCAAGCAAGATTACTTTAGGACATTTATCTCTAACCAAAATACCTATTTCTACCCAGGATGATGAATTTTTTTGGACCAAAAAGAGAGCAAGGGTAATCTCTCGATCAATTCGGCTTACAAAGTGTTTTCTTTGTCGGGAACCAAAGGAAGTATTTGGAAACACATTTGGAATAGGCACCTTACCCCAAAAATCAATCGTTTGGTGGACTACAGGTTATAACAGGATTCTCACCCAGGATAACTTAAGGAAAAGGGGATTTCAAATCCATAACAAATGCATGCTTTACAAGAATGATGAGTAGTTTTTCCCTCACCTATTACTCCATTGTCCCTTTGTTGTTGAGGTTTGGGATTTAACCGTTCAAAAACTTGGGGTCTATTGGACTATGAATGGAGATCTCAAAAGCTTTGTAGAAAACTAGCTATGCCCCTATTACCACCCTTTACCCAAAGAGATTTGGCAACAATTTCCTCCCTATATCTGCAGGTGCTTGTGGAAGGAAAAGAACAATAGGATTTTCCAAAATATGGAAAGGAGACCCATGGAGGTCTTTAATATTTGCTTTAAACTAATCATCGAAAAAACATCCCTTTATGCTTGGAAACCTCCAAGAAAGCCCCCTTATGATTTTTAAATCATTATGGAAAAATCCAGGAATAGATCCCTGGACCTCGATTCCTTTGATAACTCAAAAGATTTGGTTAGGTTGAATACAAAGTGGAAGCCTCTCTCACATGGTTGGCACAAACTCAATTTTGATAGTGTTGCTAAGGGCACTCCTAGCCCTGCTAGCATTGGTAGCATCATCAGATATCTAGATGGAAGAATGGTTGTTGGTTATGTTGGTGGAATAGGGATTCAATCTTCTATGACAAAAGAGGCATGGGCTTTGCTTAGTGGGGTCAAATTTTTTGCCTCTATTGGGTTAAAGTCTCTACATATTGAGGGGGACTCCAAATCTGTGATTGATGCCATCACTAATAAAATCTTTCAGGGATGGTTGTTAGGGATATTATGGTTGATATTCAATTCATTCTCACCAAAATTGAAATAAAGAAACTTACTTATATTTTTAGAGAAGGCAATAAAGTTTCCAACTCTTTGGTCAATATTGGTTCTTCTTGGAACTCTTCAAGATGTTGGAGGAATCTGGAGGCCTTCCCATGAATGTGCAAGGATTTATCCTTGATGATCAAATTTTTTTACCATTAATGATGAGTGCTGACACCTCTTGCTCTACCTGGATTATTCTTCCAATTACCAATAGTCTCGGTAAGTTATGATGGAATAATAATGATGAGATGGACAAGAACCTATGGATGACTGGGATGTGATTTGACTTGTACCTTTTTTCTAGCTATGCTTACACTTGGATCAATATGGTTACAATTCATTTGTACAAGGCTTATCATGTTATTAATGATCTTTTAAATAGTTCGAATGGCCAAGAGATTGATATGATTTCATACCCTTCCAAACTGATGTTTAATTACGACCCTATAATAATGAACTTTGGGTTCATGATGGCTAATTTCCTAGCCTCAATGTACTCTACCACTCTCCAGAATTGCTATGCCATCTTGGGCTTCTTGGAAAAGAATCTCGTATGTGGGAGGATCCAATCTTCTTAATTGGCTAGGGTACGAAGATCTATGGGGATTTTTAATCTTGGAAAAATCTTTCCTTATGCCTTCCCATTTTGTAGTTTGATAAAAAATCTTTTTTTCTTGCTCTTGTTAGTGTTCATTCTTCCCTGGATTTGACGATGGGTGGAAATAGAGTCAGGACTAAGCTAGGATCTTGTGAGGAGTTTCACTACGACACTCTATTGTGGCACATCTATGTTGAAGGGGGCTTGGACCCTCTGATGGAATGCCTAAAAGGTTAAGATGAAAAAATCTCTACTCTCACCAACAATTGGTGCAATTTAAGGGTGGTCCAATTGGTGGAATTTCGTTTGAAGTGAGTGAAGATGTGATAGCCCAAACCACTAGGATTTCTTGCACCAGGCAAAAACTCAAAAAACACACAAAGTTGCAAGATATGGATAGTATGCAACAATTCTTCAAGGAGAATGAGCGTCCTACAAAACTTCATGCTGGCTATGACAAGAGTAAGCTCCCCGCACCTTGGGACTAGGTTTTCCTTGTCCTTATGAAATATGTTACTTTAGAAGGTCATTTCAAATGTTATTATTTTTACCATATGCCTCTCCTTAATCATTTCCATCATCGACTTCTCATTAGCTTCCCTTTCTTTCTATTATCATCTCTTGAAAGCTCTATTAAAGAGACCTTGGATCTTGCTACCAAAAATATAGAAAACCCCCCTCCCCCTTCACCAGGAGCTCATTCTCCACCTGTATCAGTTTCATTTAGCCTTATGCCCCTCAAAACTATCTCTTCCACTAGGGTTTAGGAGCCCAAACCCTCTAAACCTTCTCCCCTAAAACCCTCCCTTGCTGCTATTGTTGGTTCAAAGAGGAAAATCCGCCTCCCTCCCAACCAGCCCCCTATAGACACTAAACTTAAATCACCTACCAAAAATAAAATCAGAACCCTAGGAAAGCTCAGACTAATGTTGTTGTTGGGTTGTACAAATTAAAAAAACTCTCCTACAAAGAAGGGGGAAAACCGACGAGTAAGGCCAAATCTGAGGAAAAAAAGAAGAAAAAAGGGCATTAATATCTATGTGGAAGAACCTAACACTGAAAATGAAGAGGGTGAAAATGACACCAAATATTATGAGGAGGTGGAAAATTTGATGGAAACAAGTAGGCATACTAGTGTGGAACCTACCAATGTCAGGCATTCTGATCAAGTGGCAAAACAAAAACTTGGTGTCCACATTGATGAAATTTCCAGCAGTTCTGAACATGACATTGAGTGCATGGACAACAAGCATGACACCATTGAGGAAACTATGGAGGAAAATATGGAGGAAACTAAGGAGTATACTAAGGGACCAAGTCATTTTCCAAAACTTAACAAGATGATCCTAGAGGAGTCCAAAGTGGACTCCTCTAATTGTTTTTTTTTTTTTTTTAGACTGTAGGAATCAGGTAGCACGACCCCATATAAACTGCAGTGCGCCTGGTAAACTTTTTAACGTGACCGGCGGCGCTGGCATGACACGCCCTCCGGTACCACGGGGGTGGGGGAGGACTCCTCTAATTGTTAGGTTCTAGAAGAGTAGACCAATTTTTCGGATGCTATTAAGGATGAAGACTACAAAGGATTGTAGGACCTCATTTGTACCTTGGAGAGGAAACTCAATAGGCTAACCTGCTTCACCATAAAATTTATCCACCACTCGACGGTCACTCTCTTTGTTGTGCTGAAGGAGGAATTAAAGAAGAATGCAACTGAGGCTGATCCTAGTACTAGTTAGGCCAGTGGTGATGTTTATAATTTCCTCATGGAGGAATGGGAGAACTTAGCTAGGTGATGGTGTGGGTCTTGTCTGCTCTCTCAGATTTTTTATTTTGCTTTTTTGTGTCATGTTTGCATTTTGTTTTCCTATTGTTATTGGGTTTTATTTTGTTACTATAAACTGATGAACTCTAGCTTGTAGGGCCTTCTTGTGTAAAGGGTACTGCACTGTGTAAATGTAGCTTATATTATAAAAAAACAACTATAATATAATAGAAATAAATATATCACAATTCATATTCATAGTTAATGATATAAGGTATAAAATAATTAACACTAATATTAATATTTTGGATTTTTTATTTCATTGTTCCAAAAAGTCTCAAACTTCAAAATTATTGATATAGTATTATATTCAACTATTATTGTTAGTTGCAAAAGACATTAAAGGTGAATTGGCCATGGTTTGGTACAATGTGGTATTGTGTGAGAAATGCAAATAAATAATTTCTTTTTAGAGTGTGGTTGGTATATAGCCCTCTACAAACATCATCCAACATTATTTTAACAAATTGTCATGTTATATTGTTGCTCATTAACTTGTGCAAATTTGATTCTCTCCCCCTCTCTTTATATATATGTATATGTATTTAATATATGTATATATGTATGTATGTATATGTATGTATGCATAGATGTATATATATACATACATATATACATATATATGTATATATGTATGTATGTATGTATATATACATACATATATACATTTTTATATACATGTATATATACATTTTTGTATACATATGCAATTACCATCCCCTAAATGTGTCCCTTGTCCTTCCATTATCTCCATCTCATAAACATCATGGAACATTGACAATTTATGATCTCATCACAAACAAGATTCTAGTAAGGAGAGACATCAATTTTGATGAAGATTTGATTTTGTATAAATTAGTAGCACTAGATAAAGTGAAGGGTACAAAAGTAAGAATTTTTTTATTATAGATTTGAAGAACTTAATTATGAGGATTCTAATCGAGTTGGAATAGCAAGATAACTTCAACCTATATCCTTACAACATGTGGAATTTGTTTAAGAGTAGATAGAACTCTAAAGATTAGTTAGAGTAAGGAAACCCATACAAAAGTATAAGAATAAATGCAATTTATATAGAAGTTGATGAATGAATGAATGCATGAGAAGCACTTGAAAAGGATTATAGAGTATATTGAAGGTGTGAAATGGATACCAAACATGAATCATCCAAAAAATACTCTCGAGAAACCATGATGCTTCCATCCAAAAGGAGAATAGCTGGGTCTAAGTGTTGTTTAAACAAAAGTATAAGCTAGATGGATTGACAAATCACTATAAAGCTCCATTGAGGGAAAAATTATATGTTTATATTGTAGGCTTGGATTATCATGGAACATTCTCACCTATAGTTGATAACATTCATTAGAGTTCTACTAGAAATTGTAATAGGCTAATACCTTCATGTACATCAACTAGATATAAAAAATAACATCTTGTAATTATGGAAATTGCATATATTTACAATTTTACATTATGTTTTGGACTCACTTTGGTGTCTATCTCCCCTAGTGTGTTTATAGGTCCATTCAAATCTTCACATAGCCTTTTGTATCCATGGTGCCAAGGTATTTTGCTCCCATGGCCCTTTTTTCTCAAAATTAATGTTACATCTCTCTTTATCATGTCATTTTCTAGTGTTTGGCCCTTTCTAGAGCCAAAAATGTTTAGACACTGGCACAACACATAGACATCCCACTATAGTTTTTGATTCATGATTATTTTGAAATATTTTATCACTTGCTACCTACCCAAGCCAATGGTAACTACTTGGAGTGAATCCAAATGGCTACCCAACTCCCTTATCTCCTTCCATACATCTCATTTTAAAATATATCTCAATATTGTAATTTAAATTTTGAGCTTTCACTCTCCATCACTCTCCTACCAATATTTTGGTTAGTCTACCAATATTCTTGAGTATTTGATAATTGTATGTGAAGACTCTATCTATCATTTGTATTCTTAGGAAGTTTAGTGACATCTTTCAATAACACTCTTACCTTCATTGGTGTCACCAAGCTAGTTAGGTGATTTTGTATTATTATTTTATTTTTCCTTCTCAATTTATCTTTCATTTTATCATTGTAGAATCTTGTTGTTGCTAGATTTGGAACTTGCAATCTCATTTCCTTATTTTTATTTTAGTCACTCTATTTACATGTGTCACTATTATTTTTATTCCTAGACATACAAAAGATAGGAGTACACACAATATTTCAATATTTCCTCATCTAGATATCCTTTGAGGTTGAAAAACTAAAGAAAGGGCTTGACCATTCATAGCAAGATCCTTTGCAACCCCAAATTATTTTCCTTCTCTACCTTATAGGTTATCACTTGGATCAATTCATCAAAGTTGGGGCTTTCTATTTCCTCCATCTCTTTTTTATTTATTTTCATCTATGTCTTTAGCTTAAGTTAGTTTTTCTTTATCTTCATCATACCTAGAAACTACTAGTATTTCTCGTCTGATCTATGTGTAGATATAATTTGATTATGAAAGTTGAAGTGAGTATTTTGGAGAGTTAATTTTTAAAACTCATCCAAAAAATAATGTATCAAATCAACATTCACACATCATGTAGGTGTTTAGGCGAGAAAATCAACTTTCGGCCATAGTTTCTTCTTTCTTCACTATTTTTTAATCTGGTGTTGATTTTCTATTATTTTACTTTAGTTAGAAATAAACAATAAATCTTTCAATTCAACTCTTTACTTTAACTTTGTTAATTTTCACTTTCATTTTTTAAAGCACGTTTCTAGGTCAGTCTACAATTTTTCTCTCAAAATAGCAGCGAAACCTTGTTCAAAGCACTTCATCTTTGAAGATAGATTAACTTAGAACTAATATTAGAATTTTTAGATCATCTAGTTTGGAGAGTTCTATACACTTTCTAAGCTAGGTTGCATTTTTTCTTTTACACATATTTAAGTGGGGTTTTAAGGGAATAAGTTTATTTAGAGTAACCATAAGGATATATATAAGAAGGACAGATTAGTTGATATGCAAGATTTAGAATACATTGTATGGATTGAAATATTCATTGAGGGCATGGTATGAGTGTATTGATGGGTTTCTTCAAAAGGAAGGATATGTTAGTTGTAATGTTGATTTGAATATCTACATAAATATTTTTATCAAGTCAATGTTAAAATTACGAGCAATGATATAAACAATATTTGATGTTTAAGTCCCACTTAGGCACAAAAATTGAGATGACCAACTAATACATGAAATTCATTATTGCTTGGATATTCAAATATTAAGGCATAGGGGGTAGAGACAAATCCATCCTACTCAAGGGAGGCATGTTGGGAAAATTCTCAAGAAATTTGGGATGGAAATTTGCAAGCCAATAAATACTCCAATAGAAATAAGTCAGATACTTTCATTATAAATGTGTCCCAAAACACAAGAAGAAAAAAAAATATAAGTATAATTACATATTAGAATACTATTGGGATGAAATCTAAAAAACCTAATATTCTACATGTTGTGGATATCGTGAGCTGATTTTCTATCAATCTTGGACAACAACATTGGGCTACAAATGAAATAATTTTTAGATATATTCAAATAATAACTAAGCACATAATTATATTTATTTGGAGTTCAAAATAAATTTTTAAGTTTACAAACTATTGTGATGAAGATTGGGTAGGGGATATTGATAGCAAGTAATCAACTTCAATATACTTGTTTATCCTAAGTGGAGGTAAAATTTTATGGTCAAGTTTTTATGGTCAAGTAAGAAGCAACCAACAACGTCTCTTTCAAGTCTAGAAGTAGAATACATATTAGCATGCCAAGAAACAAAAGAATGAATCTTACTCATAATATTATTGCAATATATTGAGATAACTCAAACCCAATCAATAGTGTTGAAGTGTGACAACTAGAGTTGTATTGATATGACAAAGAATTCTTAGCATCACAAGAAAGTTAACCAAAAAGGAATACAATATCATTTTATTTGTGAATAAATTGAGAATATTATATAGATTGAGTATTGCGCAACTAAATTATGGTCGTAGATGCATTAATGAACTACTGAGAAATATGTTTGAGTTTAATTAAGGCATATCCATGCCAATGTGAAACATAGATGAAGAGGTGGAAATGAATAGAATAGATAATATTGAATGAGGCTTCTAACTTGCTTGAAGAAATAAATTTTCTAAATTGTGAGAGATCAAAAATTGATAAGGATCAATATTATAAATCTTGGAAAATTTTAATCTATCAATCTTTAATCCTCATGTATTCTACTTGCAAACAAATTCTTTATTGATGATAATTCACATTCTCATTTTGCAAGTGGTTCATGATGGCATAATGTGAGAGTTCATAGCTTGTTATCATTCCCACCTAATCTATTACTATTTGGATATACAAGTTATAAATGAAAATACATGGTTTACATGCTAGAATTAAAAATTAAAATATTGATGCATGAGTAAATCACTATATATTATTCCACAACAGTTAACAAATGCAACCAACTATCCCAAATGTAAACAAGGGAGGTATAATATTGGGATAAAATGGAACTCTCCAAAGAAGGATCTATTGGATTAATTAGGAACATCACTTGATAATTATTAATCATTAATTAATTATTAGGTCCTTTATTACTTTATTCACTTAAGATAAACTTATGAGTGTTTTTTATTATTAGATTGGGCTATTCATAGGTTAAGTTGTCTCATTGCATGAGATTATGACACTTTTCACAATCTAATCAAGTCATCATCTAAGGTTTACAATTTTAATTTTATAAGCATTTTTTTTGTACTTATTCCAATTTCATTCTTTTGATAATACAATTACAGTTTAATCTTAATATCAGATGCTTGTGTAGATTCAATCATTTCTCTCTTGGTTGCATAGCAAATCAGTTGTTTTGATCTCTCGTTTGTGACATGCATTTTAGTTGTAGGTGATTTCTAGGAGCTATGGGGTTCACTATCTAATCCAACATGGTATCAAAGCACCAAATTTGTGACTTCCTATCCAAATTCTAAGAGATCCAAGAAATTTCATAGAATATCTTTTGCTTGGTCTATTTTGGAGAAAAACAATTTCTGGGTAATGTTTATAATCATGAAAACAATATGGATATCTATTATATTTTGAAAACAATGAGAAAATATTGTAAAAAAATACCATCAAAATAGCATAGTGCGACCATTTTCCCTACAAGTGAAGTTTAATTATTTTTACCAAATGACATGTTCTACTTTTTGGAATTAAAAACACTTTCTGGGTTTTTTTGGAAACATCAAAATATTTTGTGGGTATCTATTTTTTTTTGCATGTAATGAGTATTTTTTATAAATCAAATCAAAATGGTCATGTTTGTTGACAAACGACTAGTTAAATTGACCCCATCTTTCAACAAATCATAACTTGGGCATATGGTGCTAAAATTGGGTAAATGAGATATCATCGAAAAGTTAGTTCTGTGTACTTTCCAGTGGTGTAGGTCTCATCATCATATTTTTCTGTTGGTACATTTTATTCTTAGTCAAAGTTAGATAATCATTTTTTGCTTTCGAGCTCATAACTTTATGCCTATATCTTTGAGTTTCACAATTCTTGCAGAGTTACAAAGGTATTTCCAAGCTCTTAAAATCAATTCAGGCACTTTTTCTAGAATATGCCCTAGTTACATTTTATTCATTTTTTTATGGTTTCACATTTTTTGTTAATTACTTGGACATCTTAGTACTTGGAAAATATTTTTTTGCTTGAGATGACTTCATTTGATCTTTTTTACATGCATTGAGGTTATCAATCTCTAAGTTTTTTTATTTTAGGAAGTATCATGGGTTTTTATTTTCATCCTTCTGTGGTCATCTTGGAAAAGGATAATTATGAGTCTTATCAAAACAACATCTTGGCACATCTCATGTGGCTTGATATTTTTCCTTATTTTTATGGACTCATACCTATTCCAGACACACCGAGTAGCTATTCAACATGGGGTATTATCAATGATCATGTTTTATGAGTGATTTGTTCAAGTGTTGTATGGACATTTATTGTCCCTATACACTTTACGACTTTGGGAGATCTATGGAGACCCTTATATCTCTCGATACCTAGAGGATCCTGCTACAAATTGTCTCATTCCTCTTGAAGATATAGATTGCATACCCTTTGATGATGATACTTTAGAGGAGCTTGATTATATCACAAGTATTACATGTTTGATGGTTCATAGACTTCTCTTCATGTTCCCACTCTTCAGATCCATACACCATCACCATTTTATGTTGTTCTTGAGCAACTTGGCATCGCCACATCCTTAGCCCCTATTGGATTAGTACAACAAAACATTCATCTTCTTCTAGACACAACTACTTGGGATTCATATCTTGCAGACATATCATCCTCGTTTGTAGAGTCTCAAATTGTTGATTTGGAGGATTACTTTGAGGAAATTCATCTCCTCTTTGTTGACAATCACATCATCGTTGTTGGCCCATCATCTTCACCATCTTTGGAGCTTGTTCTACATCAATCTTCACTAGTTTTTGGATTGACACCATTTTATTCCGACATGTGGATACTTGAGCAATTTTCAGAGGTATACATCATTTGGATTTAGATTCTTGATTCTTCCATATTTTGGGAATGGCTTCTCCAATCACCAATGGATCTATTTCTTCCTATGGGGAGAAATTTTATTTGTTTGTAGTAGATTTTGTTATGTCTTCAAGCATTCATCATTCGCATAGGAGCTCTTTCTTTGGGGGAGGATTTATATCCTCTTTTTCTCTCTCCTATCGAGGGGCATATATTGTACTTGTGTGAAATAAATAGTCCTTGGGGGGTCACATTGAGTCCTCATTTTATCCTTCTTCACTAGTGCAATTATTTATTTTTCTCTCTTTTGGAGAGGAGTTTTCTCCCATATGATTTTCTCCTTTTCTCTAGTTATGAGAGATTTCATTTATTTGAACATGGGCACCTCATCAGGCATTATAGATGGGACCCATCTATGCATCCATGATTGTATTCTTCATTAGAGTTTTTAGCTTCTCCCTAAGTTGATCTTAAGGGGGGTTTTGGAGTAATTAGGAACATCACTTGATAATTAATTAATTGGGGCAGTGGGCCTAGCTCGATTGGCTAAAAGAATCATGTTGCATGAAAGAGGTCATGAGGTCTAGTCTCCCCACTATCCCTGTGGTATCAAAGGGTGTGTTGCGCCAGCACCACTGGTCATGTGAAAAAAGTTTACCAGGCGCACTGTAGTTTATAGGGGGATAGAAACCTGACCGATTCCTGCAGTCTAAAAAAAAAAATCATTAATTAATTATTAGGTCCCTTATTAATTTATTCACTTAAGCTAAACTTAGGAGTTATTTTTTGTTATTATATTGGACTATTTATAGGTAATTTGTCTCATTGCATGAGATTATGACACTTGTCACAATCTAATCAAATCCTCATCTAGAGTTTATACTTTTTCTTTTATAAGTATTCTTTATTGTACTTATTCTAATTCCATTTAATTGACAATACAAGTACATGTTAATCTCAATATCAGATTCTTGTGTGTATTCAATCATTTCTCTCTTAGTTGCATAGAAAATCGGTTACTTGGATCTCTTGTTTGTGATGGACGTTTTGTTTACAAGTGATTTCCATAAGTTGTGGGGTTCACTATCCACTCTAACAAGCTCTTCATCATTTTTTTCTTAGCCTAGGGTAGCTAAAAATGTAGATGCATTGATAAATTACTCAAATTATATAATGGCACGCCCAAAAGAAGCACCACAGTGGAAAATAATGTCACACAAATTATTTCTAGATATGGTGGAATTTAATAATAGATAACTTTAATTTTTCAAGAACATTGAAATATTTGGTTTGTGTAAGGAAGCTAAGGTAGCAGAACAACTTCCTACACTAATCTTGAGAGGAGGATAATGAAAAAAATTACAGATCTTTAGAACAATTACAAAAACTTAAACAAAAATAATCATAAATATCATGCATACCACAACACAATGATTTACATGGGGAAAAGCCTTTCAGGAGAAAAACCCCACTCCAAAAGCCGCCCAATATATTATTTAGAAATCATGAAAATTACAATATACTTGCAGAGCAAGCTTCTCACATAAGTATCACCAACTAGAGATATAGAGGCAACACGACCGTAGATTCTCAAAATACATCACAATACAAAACCATAATACAACACCCTCATAAAATAGGGCTTCCTTCTAGGGCGAGACAAGCAAACAAAATATCTATTGTTAGATCTCAAACCTAATGATGAACAGTCCATATTTACAATAATAAAATATACATAAAATGTGGCTTTCCCCTGCCGAGGCGTGTGGCCCCCAGACCCCCACCGGGGGATGAGCCTCCTAGACCCTGCAAGGGGGTACCCCCCTTCCTCGTGCTCACCTATCAATAGTAAACCTTATGTTATTGCAAGGTTGAGACATATTTTACCAATAGTTTAGACTAGCTTTAGATGGAGTGAATCCATTTGTAGATATGACCATGAAGTGATCAACTTGTCTAGTATTTTTTATAGTTTATAATTTGCCTACTTTATTAGCTATCATAGAAAATTTCTTAATGCTCTCATTGCTTCTACTTGGGAATAAAAGTAAGAACTCAAATACAATAGATGTTTATATTATCATTATGATGATTTAATAACATCATGGAAAGGGATGCATTTTACTCTTTGGGGATGGTGTTTCATTAAAATTTACTTTATTGTTGTAAGATTAAAAATCATGAGAAGATTGTAATCTATATCACACATTTAACACAAATAACATAGATATATTATGTAAGGATTTATTTTTCATTGTAAAATATAAGTTTATAAAGCCATTTTTTCTTAAAGAATCAACTTATTTTCAAAGAAATTTCTTAATAACCACTTTACATAAATTAATAATAAAGGACACTTAGGAAACATAGCACATAATACACTTTTAGTTATAAAGTCCAACAATTATAATGTTACTTCTTACAATACATGATCTTTAGCATATGGGATCTTGGCATAGTCTAGGTTCATAGATATAATAGATATCAAGTTCTATTTTCAAGCCTTCTATTTCAATGATCAAGTGTAGCTATAATGTACATTATGTTTACCTTCATGTAAATCAAACATGTTACAAAAGTCTCATTTTGATGCTAATGAAGAGTTTTGATTATCACCATATGTTATAGCAAGTGAATATATCATTGTGAATAGCTATAAAACAATGTAGTTTATTAGAAATAGAGAGATTTCTTATGATAAAATTGATATTAGTAGGTGAAAGCATGAAAGCACAAAGCTCTATCACCTTTTTGTAAAGTTCAAATAGGCAACATCA
The DNA here is from genome assembly GCA_007258455.2 of Sequoia sempervirens. Lineage (NCBI taxonomy): Eukaryota > Viridiplantae > Streptophyta > Pinopsida > Cupressales > Cupressaceae > Sequoia > Sequoia sempervirens. The sequence goes on along the minus strand of VDFB02120214.1, from coordinate 7,495 downwards.
GTCTAGCTTTTTGACAAGTGAAGCACCTAAAATCAACATATATGTTTTTGTAGACACTTAAATAAACTTGATTGATATTATGCACCTGATTCTGATTAATTAACACCATTTCTTCCTAAATCACTTCAGATTAACCAATTGATTAAATAATAAGCATTATTTAGTTAAATTAATCAATTTCTATTATTAATCAAATCATTTAATTAAATCCCCCTAAAGTCTTCTCATTTGATTAAATAAATCAAACTATTTAAATCAAATGTCACAATCCCCTAACCCATCTAAGTTAATTAATTATGAATTAATTAACATTGAACCACTTTCTAATCATCATTAACAAATCCTCCATCTTTTAACTCCTCAAGAATTAAATCAACCCATGGTCAACTAACCAGGTTGCACATGAAATTCATTTCTTTTAATTATCTAATTCCTCTATTTATCCTACAATAGCATATTCCTAAGAATATTCCTCCCAACCACCTCTTCATTCAATTTCCCTCTAAAGATTTGAAATAACCTCTTACACATTCATTAACTCCTCTTACATCCTCATTTATTCTTCTTACATCCTCTCACATCTTCAACCATATTCATTTACTTCTTCTTACAACCTTTCAAATCATCAACCATTCTCATTAACTCCTCTTACATCTCCTTTACACATTCCCCAAAATGTGCTCTACCCTCATCCAATAGAATTGTGACAAGTGCCACATTCCTATTGGCTCTCTTTTTATCCCACATTCACCAATTTTTCTCATTCTTCAACCCTTGATTCCTATAAATAGAGGCTTCCTCTACACAATATGGATCCACAACTTGAAGCATTCTTACTATAGGCATTTCTACTCATAGCATTCACCATTTTTATCACATTAGCTTTTTTATGTTATCATTTTGCATCAAGTATCACACTTTGGATCAACTACATCATTGGAGCTTATCAAATGGATTGGGAAAGGGCTTCTTTCCACATCAAAGGAGCACCAATCCTCCTATGGGATGAAGGTTTAGCTATTTTAAGTTGATTGCATGTTATCTTTGGAACTTGTTTATGCTCTCATTTTCATGTTTTCATCTTCATTTAGCTAAGAATTTCATAGGGAATGCTAGATTTGAGTTTATAACATGATTAACTATTGTTTGATGGTCTTTGGTTAGCTAATTGTAGGTTTGGTGTTCACATTTTGGTGCTAGAAGGAGGGATAACCTTTTTATTTTAACAATTTGGCTTGAAAATACCTTTTTTGTAGCTATAGGAGGGTGACGCCACTTTTGCTTCATTCAGCACAACTTTTGCATACAACATTGCCTTTGCTTGCACGTAGAGCGTCACCTTTGTTTCTAGCGTCACATCTATCACATCGCATCGTCTGTGGCGCCGCCTTTGTCTTCTCATTTTTTCTAGTCTCTTTCTAATTTTTGATAGACCGTTGCTTTTGCTATTGTGTCATCTTTGCTGCCATAGTGTCGCATTTGTGCTCTCTATCTGCTGCAGAGGGCTGCCTTTGCATTTCACCAAAGCGTTTCTTTTGCTTTCAATGTCACCTTTGTCAGTTGCAGAGTGTTGCCTTTGTTGCCTAGCGTTGCCTTTGTAGGAAGAAGAGGAAAATTGACTTGAAAAACTAAAAGCATTTTTTAATGCTCATTGTAATAGCTTAGGCTTTCCAATTTTGCTTTTCATTTTCTATTTTAGGACCAAATAGAATTAATTTGGGCTTAAAATTAACAATCAACTCAAGCTTTGTCAAATTTGGACTAAAATTGAACATTAGGAACTTACTAGACATTGCTTTGTGGGTTGAAATTGAACAAGATAAATTCACACTTAGCTTTTGGTGCTTAAAACGAACTCACTTTTACTTTGGAGATTAAAAAGAACTTGTGTCTTCTTTGTTTTGTAGTTTTTTGCAATTTTTGTCACTTGAATGCATATGCACTTCTCTCGCGCCACTCGGTAATCTTGAGAATCAAAAGCATTCCATTGACATTGGTTGTCTAAAATCATCCACACATTTCGATATTTGGATTTAAAATTGAACCCCCATGCTAGTGTGAGGAAAAGACATTGTGTGTGTTCCCTCCTTGCATTTTATGTTAACTAGGCGATCGAACTACAAATGTACTCCATTGCTTTTGTTCACCTTTAGAGGGGCCTGCCTAAGAGACACATCCAAAAGGAGAACTCGAAGGCGACTCCAACCGATTTTTTGCTCGAGCCATTATATAAATGGATAAGATTAAACTGTGAAGTCCTCATGGTATGTAGGCCTTAGCCGTACAGTGTCATTGAGAACAAGGTACTACCATAAAAAGTATAAAATCCCCTAGTAGAATTGATTAGAGTCTTTAGTGGCTTGTTGAATGCTCGCAAGGTGCCATGTCCTCGAGTATCCAAACTAAGAACCAACTTGTTTAGTGACCAAAATCCTTTATGCTTGTTGGTGCAGGAACGATCATTTCGAAGCCGCCCCCACATTTGTACTATTCAAAGTAGAAATATAAAAATACTTAGGATCTCTAGATCTTCAGTATTTTGAGATTTGGTGGTCCTGAGAAGTGTGTCGTGGAGTGGAGCAAGTGTCTCCAAATCTCTATCTGTTCCCTTTGTCGTAGTGTTTGGAGAAATCTGAGTGGGGACTCAATAAGTAGTATCTTTGAAGCCTAGGGTTGTGCATTAAATCAAACACATTGCTTGGATCTCAAACATTGAAACAAACATTAAACAAGTCATCAGAATTCCAAACCCTTTGGAAAAAGAAAATATCCTTGAAGAGTCCAATTATTACTCCTTGTCCCTAGGGATTTTATCCTTAGAGGCTTCTAAATATTTGGGATCATATCTCAATTTTCTCTCTCCAAATTCAACCTAAGGAAACTATGGCCTTGACTATTTGATTTTCACATAATGGAACTTGTGGGATGAGAAAGAGCTAAGAAATAGACATTTAGTTTGCAATTTAAACAAGATGTGTTGATGTGGTAAAAAGAACCCATTTAATCAAGATAAAAGGAAATTAAACCCCACATATGTGTTTGTTGTCATGATTTCCCAAAAAATAAAGATTCCAAAATAAAATTATTTATTCCATCACTTCAAGTTTAGGAGTCATACTCAAAAGGATATCAAGAGATAGAGTAGAAAGTGCAACCTAAGACAATACAACAAGATAAGCAAGAAGGTAACAAGGTTTTATAGACTTATTCCGCTCAACAATCTAGATATGTATGCTTAATATGAACCATATTATTTTTGAAACACTTTAGAGGTATAACATGTTCTTCAACACATTGGTCTTGTAAACAAAGTCTTTCTAGGTTCACCTAGGATCAAACCAACACTTCCATTTGTCACATCACTTATTAAAACCCATCTCACAAACAACTTTTAGGACTTTGCAAAAATCATCTATGTTAGACTTTTGGTAAATCCTTAAATCAAAATCAAAATCATCTTGTTTGGCTAGGTGTGTGGGAATGAATCCTTTCTCACATATTTAGTTAAATTAGCACCCCTTTAGACAAGTTTACCCTAAGATCACATCTAACATTATCCAAATCAAACCAATCCATGGTAGATCTATCATCCAAATCACATGTAACATTATCTATCATATATGCTAGATCTACAAGTCCATTATCCAAATCAAACCAATCCAAAATCAAAATCCTAAGGTCTAGTATTGATCCAAAGTTCTCAAAAGTTCAAGCATCCATATCATTCACCCCTCATCATTTACATCATCATCATTTGATGCTTAAACACCCTAGATTTTACTTTTGTAACTAAAGTTTAGATCAACCAAAGGAGTTAGAGGCTTACCTCCCATATTTCTAAAAGTTGATCCTTATTTTATGGTCCAAACAAGGTCACAACACAAGAAGATCATGGAGCAAAACAAAGAAACATCTACCTCAAGTGCTTTAAGTCAAACTGCATCAGAATTCAACCCTAGGGAATCTATCAACCCTCCACTTAATCCCCCTCAAATGCCTCAAGATCCTCAAGAGGGAGGTTTCCAAGTGGAGGATGTCACCAACAATTTCCAAGGGAGGTCCCAAGACAAAATATTGGAACTAGTTCAAAATCCTGAAATGCACAAGCTTGTCAACACAGTCATGAGGCTCAATCCCACACAATACATGCTGGCATTAGCAAAGGAAGGGGCTAAATTCCCTTCCGATTTTGATGTGAGCACTATTTTTGAACAACCTTTTGGGAATATGCCACCAATATCATTCACACCTTCATTCCCAAGCATCATCCAACCCATCATACAACCAACATGATCTCATGCTCCAAGTCAACCAATGATCACCAAGGGAAGTTCATTACTCCAAGCCCTTCAAGAGTATCCACTTTTCAAAAACCAAAATTTAGAGGCTAACACAATCTTGGGTATGCCTAACACCGTCCCACAAGACCCAAAACATCCATATGTGCCACTCATTTTCCATGATACAAACAATACCTCCACCTTTTCTGTGACACCGACATACCCTCTTGATACACAAAGCTCTCTCCCCATGGTATCACAAGGACAAGTGGATTTATTTGGATAGATGGGTAATTTCAATGCTTCATCCTCAATCCAACAAGAGAATACATCACAAATATTTCCACCATTCCCTATCTTGACATCATCATCGACACTAATTCAAGGTATAGGGAAAATCCCTTCATCCAACACATTAACCCAAAACCAATCAAATCAAATCAACACATCAAACATACCAAATCCTTTGAATGTGCCACTGATATCGCAACACCAAGTGGCACTAATCCAAATCTCTCAACCAATGATCATGTCATCTACAACACCTCAAACATCCCAAAACATGGTCTCCCAAGGACTAAGCATTCCAACCATACCATCCACCACACAACCCCTTTTCATCACTCAACAAACACCTCAAGAACCACCCAAACCACCTCTCATCACATCATCTCAAACCATCCTACAAAATCCCCCACCTCCACCACTGAATCCAAATATAGCCAATCAATACAATATCACATTACAAGTAGCACAACAAGCTTACCAAAAGGCCTTACAACAATTTCAAGCACAAGCACAAGCTCAAGCTCAAGCCCAAGGAAAAGCTCAAGCATAAGCTCAATCACAAGCTCAAGCACAAGCACAAGTGCAAGCGCAAGCTATGCTACAACAACAACAAGCCACACAATAGGAACAACAAGCCCAAGCTCAAGCTCAAGCACAACAAGCACAAGCACAAGTGCAAGCGCAAGCTATGCTACAACAACAACAAGCCACACAATAGGAACAACAAGCCCAAGCTCAAGCTCAAGCACAACAAGCACAAGCACAAGCCTTGTTACAACAACAAGCCTACCGAAAAGCCTTGCAACAACACACATAACAACAAGCATTGATATCACAACAACAATAAGCAATGCAACAATAGACCCAACAACAAGTGTTATTGGCTCAATGACAACAACAACAAGAAGAATCCGAAAAATAAGTGTTGTTGGCACACCAACAACAACAGGCATACCAACAAGCATTTCTCACACAACAAAACTTCTAGCAACCTTTCATGAACACACAAAAAAATGCCTTGAAAAAAAACACGCAAGCCACCCCATCCTTCACCCAACAAAACATACCATCCCAAAACATGCACATCCCACCACCTGATCTAAAAAATGACCTCTTCACGCAAGTCAAATTTCTCACAACAGATACAAGACAGCCAATCTAGAAAAGTGAAAAAATCACACACGTAGGGAAATTTGTGGCCCATTTTTTTGATAGAAACATTGCTATGGTTCTATTCCCATTGGGATTCAAGATATCGAAATTCAAAAAATACCGTTGGAAGGGTGTTGGTCTCCTCTAATGGTTTAATAACTAAGCCCTTAGAGATGTGACTTAGAGATTGGACATATGGACTAAGTAGCTATCTTACTCATCATGAAGGTGCATTTCATTGTCAACCCAGGGACATAAACTTGAAATGGGTCAGCACTATATGTGCACTAGGACTCTATTGTAGTCATCCATAAATTGGAAAAAAAAACAATACTAGAAATGAAATTCTATAAAGAAATCAACTTAAGCACTGAGCATGAATCAACAATTACACTAGGCATCAACAACTAGATTGGAAATGAAAGATAGAAATGGAAATCTTAGCAAACAGACATGAAACTACTCTGTCTGCCTTGGCTGTAGGAACAACCACAAAACAAAATTTCAGTGGCTACAGGAATAGACAATTGCTAAAACTAAAACTAATTACTAAACAAAAAATAACTTTTATACTAAATAGGTGGAATTCTCAACAAGTGGCCCCCCTTGAGTGAGTCTCCCTTAAACTAACTCAAATGCAACAACTCATAATATCATATTATTTCTTGAAAACATGATTACAACATCTCAACAATATGACTATATTACTAAAATTGGAAAATGCAAGTACAATCTTAGAACATCCAACCTTATGAAAAGGGGCATCTGACCATTATTTATAGAGAGAAAAACTACTAATCAACCCTAACTACCTAGGCAGTCGACTCCATCAAAATAGGAGTATGCCACTTATTGAAAGCATAGAAAAAGATGGAGGAAGTTATGCATGCGCCAAATTTGGTCAAAGCAAACTTACTGAACGAGAATCTAGCATAACACACTCCCTAGATTTTCTCAACAAACAAATATGACCTTTAAAAGGTAGTTACAATATTTTATTTGAATTAGGAATTTCCCTCCATTGGAAATTTTCCCTCTTTTGACCTCTTAATGATCATCTTCTTAACTTTCTTGGCAATCGACCAGCTGGCAGGAATTCCTTCCACTTTGCAATCTTTATTGGCATCAACATCTCAATGAAAACCCACATAATGACATTAGCATGCACAAACAATTGCATATCCAAAATTACCTCAAAGTAACATCCATTCAATCCACATGCAAAATTAGCATAGATAACTCACATAGCATGTTAATGTCATTAAAAGTCACAAGGATAAAATCATGCCCAAGGTTTATGGTTTTAAGGAAATAATAAGGAAAATGTCAACAACCAAGTGCCAAGTCTATGGTAGCAACAAAAATATATAATAAACCCTATCAAAATTGAGCCATTAATTGGACTCATCATTGCCCCCAACCTGATGTTTTGTTGGTCCTCCAACAAAGGGAGCACTATTCTTTTTCCTAGTCAATGCCTTGAAGTCACCAACTGCCAACTGGCCCACATTGATCTCTACAGTGTTTGAATTGGGATCCCAATAGAATCCTTGCTTGTTCTCCAATTTTTTCCATCTTTCCCTTTCTGCATCTATGTCATATCGATAAAACTTGTAATCTGACACAGGCCACAATAGTGTAGGTGGCTGAAATGTTAATGGAAGCCAATACTGTTGCCTCATCCTTCCAATCTATATGTATCTATCAACTCGTTTGCATGTTGCAACATAATTTTGCAAAGAGTGGGGTTCAACTTGTTTCAACTCATTTGGCAA
>VDFB02120213.1:0-15888 GCA_007258455.2 Sequoia sempervirens | reverse complement strand
AATTATAACTCATTTCATGTAAAATATTAAGGTAATATTATACATCACCCTTCCCTTTTGTATAGTCCAAAGTTCAAACCTTTGGAACATGAAATAATTTAATCTTGAAGGATTATCCTATGATCATATAAGATTAGTATGGTTGTGAGATATTAAAAACCAAAATTATCAAATCTCGCACTAAACTTCATTTAATAAGCATCATGAGAACACTTCCCTCATTACTGAGTTGATAGGGTGTCAACTTTTAAAATTTAACCAATTTGCATGTTACCAAATCATATCCCCTATTTCTTTTCAAACAAGCCTTAGCATTAATATTTATAACTTCATTCCTTTTTAACAAAGCCTTTTTGAACATATCTTGTTACAAGAGCATTTCTTAATGTTATGTTACTTGAGGAATTTTTTGAAATAGATCACAGATGTATTTTATATTTCTCATTTTAACAAATTTATGCCTATCATATGTGTATTGGATTATAAAACAAATCTGTAATGAGATTTAGATATTCCTTATTACCCCAAATTTTAACATGATGCCATGACTTTTTCCCTTGGTCTATCCATTTTAAACATAAAAAATTTCTATCGCCAGATATATAGTTTTCTAACCATTAAAAGAAATTATGTTGTTCAAATCAAATGTTTCTACAGGAAAGACACATTTTGTACCTAAAATTAATCCAAAAACAAAACAGAAATAGAAGATTGCACACTAGGTATTAAGTTTATATTTTGTTTATTTCACCATGGTACCTAAATTTTGTACCCCAGAAAAAAACAGAAAATCCCTATTGTAGTAGAAAAGAGTCAAAACTCAGACATTGGCAGCTAGTGCAGGCAAGCTTGTACCGTATCGTTACTTCTTCCTGTTTGCATGATACATGGTTGAGGTGTATTAATGCAATTCCTTGGATCCCTACAATGGCTGAGAATGTTCCCTAGAATCGAAACAGTACAGTAACGAGTATTTTATCTCGATTCTTTAACTTTCCAACGAAAGAAGAGATATGTTAAAGATGTGCATAAGAAAATAGGAAGTCAAATAAACATGATTAGGGTCTTCAAAAATTAACATAAAAGCATTGTTAGGGTGTATCAATGAAGGCGTTGAGAAAGATGAAGGGAGCTTAATACACCTGGGAAATGAGATCAATGAAGAGGTGGGTAATGATGATGATGCGATAAAAAGACTTGAGGAAAGGGCCCATCAGTAGTTCCCATATTAAGGGAGGGTGCCCGTCTTAATTGGATTCTGTCTTGAACATTAACTTATCAATTTCTTTATCTAAAATTTTAGAAACTTAGCTATGAGATTCGTAATTTAATTATGACAAATACTTTATTCATGCCAGTAAATATACCTGCTGAATTGAGGAAAGCATCAAAGGATAGGAGAAGGCATCAAAGGATAATTTGGCTCTAGTCTTGCACAAGTCCATCATTTAGGTCGAGGTATAAATACCCTCAATTACAACAATCTAACACTTCAAAGGCCCTCCATTAGATTAAGGTATAAATACCCTCACCCACATAAATGTCCTTAAGGACGTTGAGTTCCTCCATCTATCAATCCAATGCTTAGAAGTGAAGGACATGAGAACCTCTTGATAGCAATTCGTAAGAGAAATATGTTTGCATCTATAAAATAACTAAAATATCTACTCATATTTCAGATAAAACAATCCTGATCAGTTTCGATATCAACCTTAATATGAGTCGAATTAAAAATCAATTTAATCGAGATTATAAATCATCTACCTCAAAACATCCCTTCTGAACCCTCCTACCCCAGAAAAAACCAGAAAATCCCTGTTGTAGGGGCAAAGAATGAAAAATCCGACTTTGGCAGCTAATGCAGGCAAACTTGTACCGTGTTTTACCTTGATTGTTGCTGTGTTTCGTCTTTTGCTCCCAAAATTGTCTTATGAGATGGTTGAGGAGGATTAATGCAATTCCTTGGATCCCTGAAATGGCTGGGAATGCTCCCTGGAATCAAATCAGTTTAATAAATAGTATTTTACTTTCCAAACGGAACAAGAGATATGTTAAAGATGTGCATGAGAACCTATTTTCTGCAGTTCTTTATTGAACTGCTGTTATTTATTTCCTTTGTAATATTTCAGTTTTGATTAATAAAAAAAAATGTGCATAAGAAAATAGGAAGTCAACTCAACATAATTATGGTCTTCAAAAATTAATATAAAAGCATTGTTAGGGTGTATCAACGAAGGCGTTGACAAAGATGAAAGCAGCTTAATACACCTGGGAAATGAGAGCAATGAAGAGGTGGGTAATGGTGATGATGTGACAAAAAGAGTTAAGAAAAAGGCCAAGTGGTAGTTTCCTGCAGTAGTTTCCATATTAAGGGGAGGTGCTTGTATTATTTGGATTGCGTCCTGAACATTAACTTATCAATTTCTTTATCTAAAATTTTAGAAACTTAGCTATGAGATTCATAGTTTAATTATGACAAATACTATATTCATGTCAGTAAATATACCTGTTGAATTAGAGAAGCCATCAAAGAATAATTTAGCTCTAGTCTTGCACAAGCCCATCCTTTAGGTCGACGTATAAATACCCTCAATCACAACAATCTAACACTTGAAGGCCTTCCATTAGATTAAGGTATAAATAAACTTACTTACATAAATTTGAGTTCTTTCCATCGTACATTTGCAAGACCAATGTAATAAGGGGGAATGTTATCATAAATTGTATATTACATTGTTAGTTTTACATGTCTGAATGTAGTTATAGCGATACGATTATATCAACTATAAATCTTATGTATAAAGGAGTTTCCCTTGTTTTGAATAAATTGTCAAGTTTTATGATCTTTAGTAATTGCACTAAAATGTGTGATAGGTATAATGTTGTTTTAGTGTAAATAAGATTGATAAGATCTAGTGATATTTATTTCAAAATTATTCTTGTTGTTCATATAAATTAATAGTATGATGAAGGAGAAGAAAACAAAGTGCAAACATCTAAAGATGAAGTTGTGAGAGATGATTAATGTAATGCTAGTGATTAAAGACCATGACACCCAATCATCATACGTAGTAACTATATTTTTTTGGTTCTATTTCTATGTTATATTGTTCTTCTATCTCTAAGTATTAGTAATATTTTAAATAATTTTATCTATTGTTTTTCATTAATTAATCCTTTTTAATACAATAATATTTTTTTTGTCTCTTCGTGAATTATATGTTGTTTAAATTTTCTCTAAAAGCTTAATTAATATTATTTAAAGAGAATTTACAGCTCTTACTACTTAATCATAAGTATCGTATGGTGGGGTGTGAGGTCCTATTTTTTTTAAGTACTTTCCAATAAATATTAGTCATGGATTCCCCCTAAAGTAATGTAGAAATTTACCAAGAAAAATAATAATATAAAAAACACTAAAACAAAATGCAAAAAAGAAGATATTTGGGAGTTCATGTGATAGAATTTATCTATAATGCATCTTTAACTAAGCCAAAATTCTACCTACTCATGTGACATCTAATTGTATATCCTTGAACTCTAAAATTAGCTTCCTATGAATAGCTTCTACTAGATAATATGATCTCCATCTCTATTTTTTTCTATTGTTAATCATTTATAAATATTATTTTCATACAAGAATCAACATGAGATTAATATAATCTCTTGTGAGCAAAAAAAAGAGAATAATACTAGCTCTTTTCAAGAAACCACACTAGAAACAACCTATGAAAGACAAAATAATCACACTTAGAAATACACGTATTAAGAAGCCACCTCCACACTAGAAGACAACTATGGAAGACCAAGAGTCACAACATAGAATTACATAATAGATACCCCCTTGGGGTTGGACCTTGGATCTCCACAATGGAAAATCAATGCAACAATTTAACCAATTAAGCTCAACCTCTTGAAATCTTTATCTCTATTTTATGATTATTCTCTACTTATATACTATTTGTATCTTCTCATTATCCCAGGCTTTTATCATTACTCTCTCTTTGTATTCTATATTTTAGTGCTATGATATCTTTTATATTTTTTCATTCTTTTATGTTTTAGTATGCTTGAAGGGTATGGTTCAAATGGTATGAAAATATGAGTTTCAAATCCTTGGCTTTACATTTAAGTCTCATTGGAAATCTAACACACAAAAGAACATTTATTGACAACACAAAGTTTAAAATTTTCACCGAAATGTCATACTCTTCAATTTACTAGTTCATTAAAAGTAAGAAAATAAAACCCATAAATTTTTATAAATAAATAAAAAAACAATGAATACAAAATATAAAACTTACCCTAAAGCCAAAAATTTCCATAGTGAAAATTCAATCCAAAATGAAAATATAATAAAAGTTAAAACTAAATTATATGGACAATACCTACTCACAATTTGAGAGTTCTCAGCCCACACATTCTTATCCACAACAATAGATATAAAAATAAAACTACAACCATGATAAAATAAATGTTATAAGTTAACAATGATTTTTTACATTAATAATACTTGAAACAAAATAAAATAGTATAGATATTTTATTCATTTACTTTGGAGTTAACTAGTTTTACTTTAAAAATATATATAAGAATTATTTTATTTTATTCACATTATTTACTTTATTTTATTTGAAGAAGAAATTTTATTTTCTCAAGATTTATTTTATTTTATTACATAAAGGGGTATTCTTTAATCATTATGTAGTGAACATGTTTAAAAATAATATCTAGAAATGACATCTATTTAAAAAATTTAAAACTATAAAATAACTCTAAATAAATATTTAATAATAAAATAATTATAAACAAATTAAATATTCTTTAAATAATTATTTGTAAATAAAATAAAATAATGCTATACATTTTATGTTGTATAGAGAATATATATACTAATCTACTTAAAAAATTATTTTATAATTTAACACACACACACACACATATATATCTAGAGAAAGATAACTCCTGGAAAAAAAGCACCAATGTATGTAACATGATATCGTATCCCCCAGCCCCCATCCACATGGTGGACAAAAAGACATTGATAGAAAGACTTGACAAATGTCGTCACATGTCACATGTCAGAAAAGGACATGCGGTGGAGGAAAGACTTGGCAATGTCAAATGTCGAAAAAAGACGCTTGGTAGTCAACAAACCCTAACCTTTTCCACATTTTATTTTGTTTTAGTTTGCCATTTTGTTCATTTCATTTTGCAGTTTTTGGAGAGGGAGGCACAAGCAACGAAATGAGTTAGAAGCAGCCATGAGGAGAAAGTGTGAGCAACGAAATGAGTTACAAATGACCATGAGGAGGGATGCGCAAGTAGGTAGTTTGAGTTACAAGTGGTGAAAAGAACACAACGGTAGCAACTGAATCCCAAATGCAAGGAGGCGACGAGGGTCGAATGAAGGTGAGCAACAACCAGCCGAATGAACACAAGCTACAAGAGGTAGCTATATCCACCATTATTTGTGTCATTTCACTATTTTGTAGGGATTGTGAAGCGATTGATTGAACTATGAAATGGGTTTTGTTGAATATAAAAGAAAATAAAAAACTATGAAATGGGTTTTTTCTAAAATAGAAATTAAATGTTTTTTGAAATGGGTTTTTTTCTGAAATAGAAATAAAATGTTTTTTTTTGGGTTTTCGTTGGGTGGAGGCATGAAAGTCTTAGAAATGCAGTCTTAGAAACCAAAAACCAAATTTTGGAATGGACAAAAACCCCTAAAAAAGTTGCATTAGAAACCATTATTTGCAAATAGCAAAATGAGGTGCCAAGAATGTAATGAAATTGGAAAATAGTAGGTATTATGAAACCTACAAGGCATAGTGTTATAGATTGTTTTGGAGGGTTGGAAAACACACTGTCCCATTTCAGTTAGTTTGATATGAAGAGTTTTATTTCGTTATGCTCCAAGAAAAAATGTCATTTCACTTTCTTTATCTGATTGGATCAAATAAATTGGCTGCATTATTTGCAAAGTTGGAAAACACACTGTCTCCTCTCAGTTGCAGAGGGTTTTACAACACTATATGGGTTGCTTGTTGCTTAACACCTTATATGGAGATAGTGTGTTTTTGAACACTATAAATAATGTCAGTAGTTATTTGGTTGAATCAGATGAGGAAAGTGAAATGCCATTTCAATCTCATGTTACATACATAGGTGCCTTTTTTCTATGAGTTAGCTTTCTCCTTATTGGAACAAATAAATTGCCCACATTATTTGCACAATTGGAAAATCCACTATCTTGCTTCTTGATACCTATGGTTTTACAATATGCAATTTTACAAAAGAATATGGATGTCTTCAAAATAACACCTTTCTTCCATTGTTGTGTTTAAATTTCCCATGATTGAAAAGAAAAAGTGCACAAAATAATTGCAATTTGGAAAACACAAAGTTGGGTTTCAGTTATTTGAATCTCCTTGTTTAAATGTAAAGGGTTGTCTCACGGTGGGTTGCTTGCTTTTGAACACATACTGTTCTACAACATTGAATGTTACAAAATAGTATGAATGTCTTCTCCCAAAATCAGATTGCATTGTTGTGTTTAAATAAAATGCTTGCATTATTTGCAGTTTTGGAAAACACACTATCTTGCTTATTAACATTTACAGTTTTGCAACAAATAATGTTACAAAATAGTATGAATGTCTTCAAAATCACACCTTCCATTGTTGTGTTTAAATAAAATACTCACATTATTTGTAGTGTTGGGAAACACACTGTCTCCTGCCAGTTGTTCCCTCTAATACTGGTATATTATATGAATCATCCTTTAATACTGGTATAATATACCATTGGTTTTTGTGTAGGAGTTAGCTTCTCCCCTATTGGTATACTATACTAGTATTAAAGGTCGATTCTTATAATATTCCAGTATTGGAGAAGCTAACTCCTAGACAAAAAGCACCAAAGTATGTAACATGATATCGTACCCCCCATCCCCCATCCCACGTAGTGGACAAAAATACACCAACAGAAAGACGAAAAGACTTGATGGATGTTGTCACGTATCAAACGCCAGAGAAGGATGTGCAACAGTCAACAAATCCTAACTTTTTCCACATTTTATTTTGTTTTGGTCTGCCATTTTGTTCTTTTTTTTTGCATTTTTTTGGGGAGGGAGGCACTAGTAGTGAAATGAGTTATGGGTGGCCATGAGGAGAGAGGCACAAGCATTTAAATGGACTTACAAGTGGCCAAACCAATACAGGCACAAAAATGGAGTTGTAGTGGTGGAAAAAATGATGTCTCCTATTAGTTGTTCCCTCTAATACTAGTATATAATATGAATCGGCCTATTATACTGGTATAGTCTATTGTTGCTTTTTGTGTAGGAGTTAGCTTCTCCCCTAACTGTATACTATACCAGTATTAGAGGATGATTCATATAATAACTAGTATTTAGACAAAAAGCACCTATGTATGTAAAATGATATATCGTACTGCCATAGTGGTTTGTAAATGGTTTTGAAACATTAGGTGGCTTGTAGGTTTTGTAAAACACATTGTTTTGCATCATAGAAATTTTGAAAACAATATGCATGTATTGAAAAGCTTGATGTTATTTAGACTATAGGAGTGTGGTGATACACACTATTTTCTAGACAACCAGTAAGGTATTTGGCTTCAGTGAGTAGAGGGTTTTACAAAATTTTATGTGTTGAAGGTTTTGTAAATCATATTGTCATCTCACCTCCCACTATGTTTTCCAACCTGCAATCATATTGTGCATGTATATTTAGATCATATTAAGAAATAGAAATGCAAATTTTATTTTGTGTAAGACTTGTTATAAGGTGCCTTTTCATTACATTTGTGCCATCTAAATTACATTTATATGATTTTGTTAAATTCTAGGTTTCAAAAAATTGGTTTTTTCCTCCAACTCCTACATGTGCACTCCAACCATCAGCTTTGAATGTGCACACATGAAACACAGAGTGTTTTCCCCTTTCTTTCTCCAAACTAAAAATGTACACCTCATTCTGCCTTGAATTCCCATGCCTGAAAAAAGCTCAAAAAATGACAACTCATACTCCAATTGTTTTTACTATCTAAATTGCATTCATACTGTTCTGTAAAATTCCAAGTTGGAAAACACTAGTTTTTTTAAATCTGCAACGCACATATAATGTTTTAAAACCATTTACAAGTAACAACCCAATTGGTTACTCACCCCTCACCTCAACTTTCTATGTTTTGTGATTGTAGTGAAAGCCTTTTGTGAATTAGATAGTAAGAATGTAATGGGATTGGAAAACAATGAGTTTTAAGAAATTTGCAAACCACACAGTGTTCTAAAACCCCCTAGACATAACAACCCAATTGGTAAGCCAAGAAATCTAAGCTGACACACCTATGTACATATAGTTGGTTAGAAACCCCTCCCCTCAACTCACTTGGTCATCTCCCTTTCCTGCAACACCCCCTTGCTCTCCAATGATTTTCTTTCAACCTGCAGAAGGAGAAAACCCAAAACACAAAGTTTTTTCCAAGAACAATACTTGTTATAGTCTAAAATGCATGTCTTAATCATATCAACACCCTTCCCACACGCAGTGAATAGATAGCTTCTCGCACAAGGAAAAAAAATGTTGGCATAACTTGATGCGATGATACACCACCTTGCTTTCCTTGTTGTGACATTTCCTTTCATTTTTCAGTTTCGTCACTTCTATCATCCTTCTACCGGGCTCTACACTAAACAGTCTCTTCATGTTATGTATGGTACCATCTATGTCGTTATGTATGTTTTAATGTGTTTTTGTATGTACATAGGTGCATTTTTTCGGGAGATTAGTTGTGTTTGTAGATGGTTTTAAAACATTGTGTGCGTTGGAGGTTTCATTAATCATGCACTCACCCCCATGGTGTTTTCCAACGTGTAATCATTTAAAGTTTTAATGGTTGTTGGAAAATAGTGGGTGTTTATAAAATGTTCCCTTTCATTGCATTCCTACTGCCTAATTAACAAAATATTTTCAAGATATTCCTGCCCATGCTCTCAATCACGTAACTTTGAATGTAGAGAATGAAATAAATGGAAAATCACATTTTGTTTTCCAACTTGCAAATTATATTGTGCATTTATTTTTAAATGATATGACAAAATTGAATTTCAATTTTTTTTTCTGTAAGAGTTGCTATAAATTGTGAAGGTGAATGAGCTTTAGTACATTGTTACTATCTACAAACTTTAAGGTTTTCATTAGAAGAATGTTGTCTATACATACTTGCCTATTAGAAAATGGTATGGGTTATGAAACTTGCAACCCAAATACTATTCTCAGCTTTGAGATTGTCTTTCTAATTAGAGAATGCAGATGTTTTTTTTTTTAATAAGTTGTTTGCAAAAAATTTCTACCTTTTCACATAGGACTTCATGTCTCCAGGTATGTGCTGGATCATGATGGGCCAAAAAGTGGCAATATTATGGGTATTTGTAGGGTATGTGGCTGACGACTTTTTTTTACCCAAAGTTGATGAAATGAATAGGGTTTTTAGAGGAGATTCTCAACTTTCCACCAATATAAATTATGCTTTAATTTGAATTTAATAAATAATTATTATTCATTTTCTATTAGAATTATGACTAAAGTCCTAATAGATAGGCTGATTGAAAAACATTTATAACTTTCAAGTTGTATCACATTTTTTGAATCCAAAACATGCGTCACATTCTATGCTTCACATAATATAGGATTTAAAAAATAAAAATTAAATTTCATGAAGTTTTGACCAAGTTAACATGGTTAGACATACGAGTTTTTATATTTTTTAAATTTTTTAATAAAAAATTCATTATTAATTATTTACTTGGAAAAAAATTACAAAAAAATATGCATCACATCCGGACATGAGTCCTCTACTTATATAAAAACTATTATAAAAAATATTATCATTTTATTATGGTTAGAGTGGTCAGACAAACACCTACTTCTTATTTTTTCCCTGAAATTTAAGTACCACTACATTGAAATTTCAAATTTTCACCAAATAGATTTTATTTATTTTTAAATAAACCTAGTAGTTTAGAAACTATATTAAATTTTCTACAAATTCTATTCTTACATATATTTGAAATAAAATAGATAACTTATTCAAATTTTTATGTCAAGTTGCCTAACACTGATTTTTCTGAATTTTTTGCCACTTAAGGGCCTGTTTTTTCCATGATGATCTTGCACATACCCCTCCATCAAACTAACTCTCTTTTGTGCACTGACATCCTATTATGCCTTCTTTTCATCATGTTTATTTTTCTATGTATTTTTTTGTGTATGGTTTTATTCATTTTTGTATTTATATACCTGTGTGTTTTGTTGGCATAGTAGCTGCTATTTTTTGGGTCAAACAATGTGATTGGCAAGGCTTTTGTTGAATTGTTAACCTTTCTTCTTGGAATGATATGTATTTTTTTAGTCGTTTGTACAAGTAATGGTTCAATTTACAATATCATTGAACAATGTTTATGATATCGATATGTCATTTAGGTGTTCATTGAGATACGCATGACATAAACAAAAGTCTGATAGTGGTAGATATAATTGCTGATATCTACTACTAGTGTTAGCGATAGGTTAAATTGGATATTAAATTCCCAATGTATAGTTTAATATGTTTGTATATTGTTTGTGCAAGCTGGCATTTTGCACTCACCACAACATATAAATTGTATATTGGTAAAATTTGGAATAAAAAGAATTCTTTGTAGCACCAAATGTCTTTAATTTTCCAATTTAATCTATCACTAACACTTGTCTTCCTTCCACGTGATTGATATATTTGAGGAAACAAAATTGAAGAAAACGAAGGGTAGGTGGATTGAGAAGGATTGTTTTGGAGACGTCAAGGTTCTGCACTAAATACAGGTGACTCTAGCTGTCATAGCTTGAATTGCAAGTGTACGAGTTAGTTAAACTTCCAAAATTTATTTTGCATTAAGAAGTTATGATATTTTTATAGATGAGATGCTTACTGTGGTGAATGCAAAGAATTTCCAATTGAATTTTTTTATTCTACATAAGCAGAAACAACTATGCATTTCACATGAAAACCATACATGCAAACAAATCATTTTATTTTTCCATCAATGAAAACCCTTTTTCTTTAACCAATAGTCGTTCAATTCTTTCAGAAAATGTAGACAAAATGTAGCTATCTAAATAAGAAAACAACATAAACACACCTACAACTCCATTTCAAAGGCCCCGTTGGTTCGGTCACCTCTTGCCTGCAACTCCATTTCAATGCCCGCGTTGTTTTGGTCACCTGTAACTCCATTTCAATGCTCACACCTCCCTCCTCATGGCCACCTGTAACTTATTTCACTACTCGCACTTCCCTCCCCAAAAAATTGCAAAATGAAATGAAAAAAATGGTAGACCAAAACAAAATAAAATGTGGAAAAAAGTAAGGGTTTGTTGACTGCCACATGTCCTTTTCTGGCATTTGACACTTGATGACATCCGTCAAGTCTTTCCGTCTTTTTTTCGATGTCTTTTTTCCCACCACATGGGATGGGGGATGTGGGAGTACCATATTATGTTATACACATATATAACATAAGGTGTTTTTTGTTGAGGAGTTAGCTTTCTCCAATTCCTAGAGAAAAAGGACCTATGTACACACAAAAACACATGAAAACATACATAACATGAAGAGATGGCATAGTGTGGGGCCTGCAAGATGGATGATAGAAGTGATGGAAACAACAATGGAAGGAAATGTCATAGTTAATATGTAAGAAGTATTGTTATTCGAAAACAAACTCTGTTGTGGGTTTTCTCATTCCGTAGGTTGAAATCGAAAGGTTGGAGAGTAGTTGGGGGAGGTGAAAAACCAATGGAATTGAGGTGAGGGGTTTGTAACCGATTGGTTTGTCACTTTTAAAGGGTTTTAAAATATTGTGTGGGTTGCAGATTTTGAAAAACCAGTGTTTTACAACCTGGAATTTACACAACAGTATGAATATTCATTTTGATTTTTTATTTATTTAGACCACAAGAATGCAATGAAAGGCACCATTTTTTAAAACCCAATTTTTTCCAATAACGATTAAAACTCTATATGATTGTAGGTTGGAAAACACACTGGGATGTGAGAGCATGATTTATGAAACCTTCAACCCACACGATGCTGTAAAACCTTGTATAGGCACAACTAATCTCCTGAAAAAACACACCTATGTACATACAAAAATGCATTAAAATATACATAACATGAGGAGATGGAATTGTGCAGGGCCCGCCAATGCGGATGATAAAAGTGATGAAACTGACAGACGAGAGGAAACGTCATGGCCAGGAAAGCGAGGAGCTATCCTCTTGCATCAGCTGTCCTCTTGCATCAAATTGTGCCGACATTTGTTTTCCTTGTGTGAGAAGCTATCCATTTGTTGCTAAAGGGAAGGGCATTGATGTGATTAAGACATGCGTTTTAGATTGTAATGAGTATTGTTCTTGGAAAACACTCTATGTTCTAGGTTTTCTCATTCTGCAGGGAGTTGCAAGTCAGGGATATATAAGACTATCCAAATTCACCTGAGGGGTGAGTAACCAATTGGGTTGTTACTTGTAAAGGGTTTAAAAACAGTATTTGGGTTACAGGGTTAATAATACCCAATGTTTTTGAACCTACAATTACACATAGATAGTATGAATTTAATGAAAATGTTTTAGTTACTTACACTATGAGAACCCAATTGGTTGGTGAAACCTCAGTTGATTTTGGATACTTTTATGCATCCCCCACTGGCAATTATATTGACAGTTTGAAAGTTTTTAGCAACCCTTACTTTTAGCAAACATTCCATTTCAATATTGTCATATGTTTGGAATAGAAAATGCATATAAGAGTTGCAGGATGGAAAACATAGAGGGTTGTGACTCACTTCTGAATTCTTGTTCAATGAGCACTTTCTGTTATGCAGACTCTAACAAAACAATGTTTTGAAGTTCACCTTCATATTTTATGACAACCCTTACTTTTAGCGAACATTCCATTTCAATATTTGTTCATATGTTTTGAACACAAAATGCACATAACAGTTGCAAGATGGAAAAAATAGAGGGTTGTCACTCACTTCTCAATTCTAGTTCAATGACCACTTTCTATTATGTAGATTGTGACAATAATTATTTTGCTATGTGTTTATAATGTGTATTCTATTTATGTTAATATGAAATATACCAGAAGGCAATGCCACCTGAAGTCTTATTGTTTATGGTAGCTTGCTTATAAATGAAAGAAAAAGGTTGACATTTAAATCATTTGAGGTTGACTATTTTTCTCATCATGGATACTTTCAAATGAATAGTTGTATTAAATGATGTTTGTAACAGTAAAAATGGAATTTCACTATCTTCATCTTATTGCAAGGAAAAAAAATGCTCACATTATTTGCAGTGTTGGAAAACACACTGTCTGCTGTCAATTATTTGCTTGTGAAAAGTTTTTCTTTCCTACCCACCAAGAATGTAAGGAAGTCCACCTTAAAATTTTGTTTCTTATGATTCAAAAACTATATGCTTGCTTACATGAGATGGTGCAATAAATTTTGGAACTTTAACTGTCCCATAACACTTGCAAATTTTTTACATATTACAGGCAACCACAGATGCATACTTTGAAGGTGAAAGTTGAAGAAAGTGAGAGAAAGGGTAAATATTGAAATCTACTTTTTAATGTGTATTTTGATATTTTCAATGAATTGCTTGCATGTATTTGAATTTGATGTGACGTTTACATTCCAGGTATTAGAGGGAAAGGATGAAGAAGGAAGTGGTAGGCACAAGTAAGTTAGTGTCCATTTGGGATAGGAAAATGTGCCTCGACAGGGCAGCAAGAAGGAAGGGTGCCTATGGAGGAGATCGTGCACTTTCGCTCTTAAAGTATGCATTTGTGGTTGGCTACAATATGTTTCATTCTAGTTGCTTTTTGCTCTAATTTTAGAGTGTCTTTGTTTAGAAAATTTCATTTCTATTATGAATATGTTGATTTTGACAGTATATTGGAAAACACATTGTCCCTGGTTCTTTCAGAGGAATAAAGTGGAAGAAAGGGTAATTTTGAAATCCAATTTTGAACGTGTATTTTCATAATTTAAATGAATTCATTGCATGCATTTGAATTTGATGTGACATTAACATTACTCATGTTGTAGGGAAAGGATGAACAAGGAAGTGGCGGGTGTGAAGAAACATTGCTAATAAGATCGAGGCCCGATTTTATTGATTCTTGACACTAGCCTACTCAATTTCTCAATTTCCTTCAACTTCTGTGAAAGAAGTGAAAAAATTGGCCCTTGATTATTAATTGTATTTCTCCTCTAGAGGCTCATATAAATGTGTTATGAAAGTTGTCTACGTTTTCATATAAGACTTTCATCTCTCCCCCTACTGATTCTCTTTCTCTGCACTTAGATCTGATGTGGCATTTTCCTTATATCCATATGTTAATTGTTGAACGTAGTCATTTATATTCATGGGTTACTTATATTTTGAAGGTGTTGAAAGTGCAATGGTTGAAGTAGAGGCTTTCACAAACCCTCCTGCAAGTGGAATTTCCTATAAGATTTTATTTGACTATCTCCTCAATTGCACATAAAAGGCATTGTAGGAGAGGATGACATAGGCTGACAATATTCATTTTCCATTCAATCTTTGATCATGTAATTATTGAACAATTATGTTGTGGAATTACATTATCTTTGATCATGTAATTATTGAATAATTATGGTGTGGAATTACATTATCTTTGATCATGTAATTATTGATCAATTATTATGTGGAATTATAATACTTGGTATTTTGAAGACTATGGTCTTCTACCAATAGTGGAATTGTGTGATTGTTAAGTTGTATTGTTAATCTTTCCATGAAGGCTCCAATCCCTTTGGGGTTTAGGGGATGAGGTCCCCCATTTGTGACCTCACCGGTTCATAGCTTCGGGTCAAAAGTGTTTACTCCTCTTAATTTAAAAAAATGTAAGACAATGTTCTTGTAGATTTCATGTAAATTTTCATTCTAAACAATGTCAAATGCCATCAAATAATGGTATGAAATGCCACCTCAAGTCTTATTATTTATATCAAACATACAAATCCATGTAAGCACATGCAACTAGCACTTTTTGTTATGTAGACTGCAACAAAACAATGTATTTAAGTTGAGCTTCGTATTTTTTAGAAAACCCTTAATTTTAGCAAAACACTCCATTCGAATATATGTTCATATGTTTCAAACAGAAAATGAACATATTAGTTGCACAATGGAAAACACATTGGGTTCTGAGAAGTAATTGTAGGATGGGAAAACATAGTGGCTTGTGACTCACTTCTCATGTCTTGTTCAATGGGTGCTTTCTTTTATGTAGACTATAAGTAAACAATGTTTTCAACTTCACCTTTGTATTTCTTGAAAACCCTTACTTTCAGCAAACCACTCCATTGGAATATCTATTCATATGTTTCGAACACAAAATGAGCATTTTAGGTGCATAATGGGAAACACAGTGGGTTGTGAGAAGTAGTTGCATGATGAAAAACACAGTGGGTTGAAAATCACTTCTCAAGTCTTGTTCAATGAGAGGTTTCTTTTATGCAAACTATAACAAAACATTGTTTTCAACTTCGCCTTTCTATTTTTTAAAAACCCTTACTTTTAGCAAAACATTCCATTTGAATATTTGTCCATATGTTTCAAACATAAAATGCGCATATTAGGTGCATGATGGGAAACACAGTGGGTTGTGATAAGTAGTTGCATGATGGAAAACATAGTGGGTTGAGAATCACTTCTCAAGTCTTGTTCAATGAGCGGTTTATTTTATGTAAACTATAACAAAACACTGTTTTCAACTTCACCTTCCTAT